>JAYMFT010394747.1:0-19409 GCA_038088735.1 Panulirus argus
TATTAGGAGAGGTACTAGACAGATGGTGTTCAACTGAGGCGAGGTTACTAGAGAGACCACGAATGTTGGTATAGTGATCGGAGATTATTCATCACATAAACATATTATAATTGACGTATTTACTTTTCAATAAAAGGAAAATTATAGGGTTGGATCAAAATTCTGTCCACAGCTTTCGACACTATGTACTGACAAACAAGTGACACAGATCCTGAAAAGAGAATTGTTTTGGGTGTGAATCTCTGCAACGAGGAAGAAAAATTTCATATCTTGCTCTGCTTTAAAGCAATGGTATCTAACTCTAAACCGGTAACAAACCCTACTTCTTACTTTTCTGTTTCAGATTGGGCACAAATATATTTTCACCATTATCTATTATTCACTTAGGAAACTCAGTTTACCTTTTTCAATATAAAATTTTCATTTTGCAAATGCATAGCATTCCTCATTATATAATGCTTTCTAAAAGTGAAGTAAGTTTCATTTCCATTAACAGAACATCTACTACAGCTCTTCATATGAAATCTGAGAACAAGAGAAATTCAAAATAAAACATATCATTTGTTCACATTACTACCTCATAAAATGCTAGCACTACTCCTGTAAACCTGACATCTCTTCCATGCAACTAAGGCCATGTTCAGGAAAGAGTTCAGATATTTTATTTATGTTAAAAGAGAAGGTAGAGGCAATTGAATGCCCTAATCAAGGTCATTAATGCTAGACTGAACCACGGCATGTGAAGCAGTGGGGAAACGAGAGAGTTCTGTTGGGCCTGGTTGTGGATAGGAGGCTGTGATTTTGGTGCATTACACATGACAGCTAGATAATAGATGAGAACAAAGGTGGCCTTTCTGCACCTGTTCCTGGTGCTACCTTGCATATGCAAGAAGTGCAAAGTATAAAAAAAGAAAAACATATATAACATATACACATATTTTTCTCTTTTCATACTTGATCGCCATTTCCTGGTATGTCCGTTCATATGAACGATTGCAGCCTGAACATAAAGGAGGGTTAAGGGCGTACACATAATAGAGTGAACTGGAACAAAGCTGTATACCGGGGTCGAAGTGCTGTCGAATGACTGAACCACGGCATGTGGAAAGTCTGGGGTAAATCATGCATATATCACTGTTTCAACTATTAGGAATTTCATTCTTTTTTTCCATTCATATTTTCCTGTACAATATCCATGGTAATTATCTCCTCACATTTTGCATGGTGTTACTTATAATGATTTTTTCCTGCTGATAAGTACTTGAGCCCCAGGTATAGGTGCTTCCTGCTCTACTATCCTGTTTCTACCAGTCTCTACACTTACCTAAAGATAACCTAATCATGGATTATCAGGTCTCCAGTTATCTGCCCTTCCCATGTACTCTCACATACAGAGGAGGATCCTGCAGCAGGATGTTAAGGTGCCAGGTATATGGGACATGTGTGCACATAGAGCATCAAATAAATAAAAAACATGTTCTCTACACTTAAATACGAAAATGAAACTCCATTCATTAACACAATTCATTCTGCACATTTTCACATCCCCTTAGTAAAGTCAATACCCACACTCTGGCAACCACTTGGACCCAAGGTTGCAGGAAAAGACATCAAATAAAGGGTATAACATTCATTTCTACTCTAAAATTCCTGCGAGACATCATATTTTCATGTAATTCATGTAATTTTCCATAATTGTTTGGAACATCTTCTGCTTTTACACAAGCACAGACGGCAAGGAAAATATGTAGCAACTCACCTGACAGGTGGTGGTGTCTGTGACTCCACACACAATGCGCTGGATACCCTCTACCCACACTTTCAGCTCCATCCTGGCCACAATGAAGCCATCTTCCTGTTTGTGTTAAATATCGTTACAAGAAAAATACCAAAGATGATTCTTATCTTGAAGATAACATTAGTCTGCTCAGTTTTATATCAGATAATCATTTCTATTCCTAAAAAATTAAAATTCATTGCCTACAAAGTAAAGTCTCAAATTTTGATCAAGATTACTTATTTGACCCTATCTTACAAATAAAAACAAGAAGGCTGCAGGATAAACTGATCACAACCTTTAAAACAGAATGACAATGTGGACAGTGCACAGTTCTTCTGAGAGATGCAGGGATAGATCAACCTGATGTGAAACTGAGTAAGAAACATGTACATAAGGTGTTAAGAAATACTTTTTATAATGTTGAGTGGTGGATGAATGGAACAAACTGCCCGAGGACATAGTTAATGCAGACAGCATGAATAATCTAAGAGGTTGTTTGACAAATGAGATCACTCAAGAGATGGGTCCCCAAGAGGGTAAAAACTCCCTCCCCATACTGTACACATGGATAATTACAAACATATATTCAAATGTGCACTTGCTGTGTGGTTGTACAGAGAAGCTGCAGGACTTTCCCCAAGTACATGGCAAAAAACCTGAGATCAAATCCCGAACGATTCTGTTTGAGCAACATAAGGAATGTCGAACAGAGTTTTGAGAACATAGTGACAGTAGCAGAGCTTGGGCCACATTCAAATAGTCAACATTAAATGGGGAGAATGAGGCCAGGAGTGAGGGTTATATACATCATGGAAAATTTAAATCTACCATAGGAAAATACTTATCAAAAAATGAACAGAACCTTAGTAAAACTTACCTAGTATTCGAAACATATAACAGAAATATACCAACACAAAATTAGTCTGCTACTTGGGATCACATAGCTCTTAGTTTGTCATCTATTTGTTGACATCCAGTGGCATTTGTGCAATACTCAAACATAGGCGTGACATATTCATACTATACTACTAAATGTTACCATAAATCTCATCTACTATTGAGGTTTTCAAATGTTCTACAGATTTCTTAACGGTCTGCTGACCAGCATCACCTTACTGTAAAAGTGGGACGACTGATATTGGACTGCTGAAGCAGTAAGCCACGCTGGCTCATTTGGGGACCGAGCATTACCGGATAACTTCTTACCTTGAATCCATTTACGGCAGTTGCTGCAGGCTGCTTGGTCCATTCATTGACACTTTTAAGGTTGACGATGTATTTTCTGAAGGTCAATCTTCATCAGTTTAAAAATTCTGTTGTCATGCCCTCCAGTTGATCAAGCATTAAACAATGGGTTTTAGACCCCTAAGTCCATAAGTGACCCTGAATAACTAAATCAAGTCACTTCTCAGCCATCGCAACTCCAGCGTCACTATTTTTTTTTTTTTTTTTCAAACTTTCGTCATACATGTCATTTGGAAGCCCAAAAATCATATGTCATTTATCTTTGCACATCTTCAATACTGTTTATATCATATCTTCAATACTGTTTATATCATAATAATAATAGGGATGCTAGGCCAACACACAATATTCCAATGACGGACTTATAAGGGTCGTAAAGAGGCAGACAATACTAACACTGCCTACTACCTGGTTGGCCTTCTTGAGACTCAAAACGTCCTGATCACATTTAAAATGATTCGTACATTAAAATACCAAGTTCTATGTTGCTATCAATGCTGGCAATCATTCCACCATCCAGTTCGTACACATTTTGAGCGATGGACTGTCCAATGCACAGACACACGTCCACATCAAGGGTCATAAATGAAGATTGTGATGCTAAATATCAACTACTATTACAAAAATTAATCTCAAATTATCAATAATGGTTATTATCCTCCCTTCTATCACCTACTGGACAACATACGAAACTGTGATCCTTCAAATCATGCTTATTAGTCTCCTTTTACTACACTCGAACTACATCATCACAACAAAACAAAACCCTAGGCATGCCAGAGTGACTGGGGTGGTACCCTTAAACCTGAGAATTACCTGAACAATTCCATAACTATTTTCCCTCAACAATACAAGTTTATTCGTCAATTATGATCAACTATTCAATTCACAGGCAGTCCACCCAATGCCATAAGTCATCAACTGGTGATATTATGAAGTTCCTACGGGAAAGGGGAGCAGCCATAGCACTCTAATTTCGCCCCTTGACCCTCATATATCAACAGGACCTTAAACGAGTTCTGAAATACGATTTAGGAAAGCCAAAATGTCGACCTGTTGGACTACACAGCCAGGGAAACCACCCTCCCTCAGCACTCGTAAATAATAAACAACTTTACTTACACGTTATCTCGCGTGCTTTAAGTTTATGATTTATATCACACGCGTCATTTATGCCACAAAATCGTTATTCCTCGCTTCACCCGGGGGGAAAAACCGAGCCATAAACGGTTCGTAACTTGAAATTAACGAGCCAGTGGATAATGGGAGGTTGGGGGGCGTGTGCTCTAGTCGCCCTCATCCCGGGCGATTCTCGCCCCTAATGGCGCCTCCTTGCCCATATTTAGAGACTGAATCCCACAAAGACATCTTATCTGCAGCTGTCACTCACCTTAAACTAGAGTTAGTGTGCTACGGACGCATAGAATAGAGTCTAAAGATAACTCTGCCTTACTCTAACCGCCGCCATATTTGTTGACTTGAGGCTGAGCGACAGGTGCCGGCCGGGATGCGCATCCCGCCCTCAACCGTCTCCCTAAATCATTTATCATTATTTCCTCCCGATTCCTCGATTAATGTCGATAAATCGCTATTTCTAAAAAAATCTTAGGGATATAACCTGTACGTGAGGGCGGTCCGGGGGCCGGGAGGCTTAATGTCAGATATTAAAGAGGCATTTGAACTCGCCATAAAGGAAATCAGGTCTCCTGCTTTACATGAAGCCTTGACTCTGCATTCATTAAAAGTATTAACCAAGAAAGTATTACGAGTCATGGAGATCTAGAAACTAACTCCCGTTACCGTGATGTAACGTATTATAGAGTCATCACGAAAATATGGCAGACTTGAGGTCCCACAGCATCTAACATGGCAGCAATATTCAGTATCAATACTATCTTAATCATTTCCTTATCCAATATACTTTTAGAATATTATCACTCCACTCTCAAACTTTTCACTTGCAGCCTGTGTGAACATATTCTCCTTATGCAAATGAGAAAAGTATTCATACATAACCATGCCTGCCACACTTCTAATTCCCAATATGTCTCAAATACTTTGTAAAAAATAAACCTTTTATCTCTATTTTGCTCCCGAGTTACATTTTAATAATCGTTATGAAAGGTTTTTCAACCACAAAGTATAAATGGCTACTATATAATTTTACCCAATGCAGTTACTGGCTCTAGAAAGGACGGAGGATTTAGTGCAATAATTGCAAAGTTGTTTGTTATTCTGCCCCGAGCAATTGATATGATCTGTCAAAGGACATTAAACAATGCTATGCTGAAGTCTAACCGTATTTGATAGTCTATACCTCTTAAAATCAATAATTATGCATGAACACACTTAATGCTAATATCCTGACTCATATTCTGGCATTAACAATATATGAAATCTAATTTGATACTATTCATAGTTCCATTTCGTTATATTTATGTCACATGTCATGATGGCGTTGCCTGTCACAGCTTTGACAAGTCCTTAGACACCCCCAGAGGTCCATTTAGCATTCTCTCCATAGCAGTCACAGTTCTCCCCAAGGTCAACATCAATATTAGGTCTACTGCAATGGCTACGAGGTCTTCGTGTCGGCAAAATAACGTTTTGCAATGGCCATTGTGTGTGCAAGACCCCATAGGAGGAATAGGAGGTATTGTGAAAATCACATTTTCCCTCTATGTAGAGATCTATGTTTGTCTCTGTTTAGCTACTACGCGTCCGGGCAATATAGAATCTCAAGTAGACAATCCACTTGCAGAATGATAAACAGTCAGGCCATTTTACCTCTGCAAATATGTATAGAATTTCTATATCATTCACTTGCTATAATGAATAATCATCACGTCAGCAGTAAGTGGCACCTGGCATTCAGATGCCACTAATATGCCAATTCATGGGCCAACCAGTTAGTGGCACCAGACACTCAGACGCCACTAGCGCTGCCACTTCATGGGCCACAGTTAGTGGCACCAGACGCCACTAAATGGGCCACAGTTAGTGGCACCTGACATGCAGACGCCACTAGCGTTGCCACTAAATGGGCCACAGTTAGTGGCACCTGACATGCAGACGCCACTAGCGTTGCCGCTATATGGGCCACAGTTAGTGGCACCTGACATGAGGACGCCACAAGCGTTGCCACTAAATGGGCCACAGTTAGTGGCACCTGTCATTCCGACGCCACTAGCGTTGCCACAGGTAGTGGCATCTGACATTCAACACGGAGCGCCATTACCCATTCATGAGGCCATCGTCTTGTGCCCGACTCGGCCTTGTCGGCTGGAGTGAACGCTTGCCACTTAACTGTCCATTTTTTTTCAATCTCTCCCAATTCATTCTTCCTGGTTTGTCTTAATTCCTTCCTCCATTTGTCGCATTTGGGGCTCCAAGCCGCCGTGCTAAGACTGTTAAATACCTTCAAAAGTCGTTTAGACAAATACTTTATAAATTCAGAAATACTCTGAGAAAAACGCCAGAAATAAACTATAAACGACAGCGGTAACGGGGACAGTGGAAGGCTAATGTGCAGCAGCGGGGAGTCGGTGATAGCTTATAAAGATTGCTGAGCAGAATTACATTTTCTTGTAAAGTTAAACTTTTTCCTTCTTAACAGACAACCCAGTCGTGGGCCAATCATGCCTCCTGTTCTCTGTATTTCTCATGTAAACTCATGAAAGGAGTATTTATAATAGTTAGTCACAGCCGTCCTTGGCTAATTAATCAGCTCCTTCCTGCCTAGAAATACCAATATTTACAGGAACTCAAGTTGTTTGTTTTGAGTCCAGCAAGTTCTTCATTAACCTCAGCGTCCTCTGTGTAGGGAAAGTTCAAGCTGTCCACTGGGGGAGTCGTAATATAATATGTCGCCTGTTCTTCATCAACAATATGACGTCGAGTTCCACCTCAAAGTCGGGACTCTAGGAGAGATAGGCTACTATAAACATTCTTCTTCTTGTCCATCTTTGCAAATTATATTCCATTTTGGATTCGGAGTCGTCAATTAATATTTCTATGAAGCCTTGGTGCTCTGAAGTGTGTTCTAGTTACCTCAGTAAGATTTCCTGTTCCCAGGCAAGCAAATTGGCGGACGCGGATGTACTGAGTCGACATCAACAGAAGCGTATGTGTGCCATTGATACGGCCTTCCAGGGCGACTTGTATATACGTATTTTCGAAATCCCAGGAAATTCCCGGGCCCCCTTTTGGACCTCAGGGTCCGGGTATGGTGTAACCCCCCCCCCCTCTCAGAGACCCACCTGCATTCTCGAGCCGAGTGGCAAGTGTGGTATATACCAGGATGTGGTAATAGGAGCCAGCCACACTGCCCTAGCCACCGCCCATCCATAAGTGGTCACTTGAGATGCGTTACTCAAACAATACTCTATTTTCGTTCGTCTTTTATTCCTCATATTTAATTCCAAAGATTTGGAAGGTTTTACAACAATAATAAAAGTGTTTTTTTCTTCTACTTTACCTCCTTATCTACTTCTCAAACATTTCAGATACATTTTGGATAATTGGTTCAGACTTGAGTAGACATTTTGCTTCGACTTTCACCAAAGCAGGGAATCACAATCTTACCTAATCATTTATCTGTGGGGTAATCTTCAGTCAGTTTTGATGAGGTCTTAAGTCAATCTCTCGACTCATCACCTCTGCTTGAAGCCAGTAGTGAGTGCATTCAATGAGTCCAGGAATGAGATGGGTTTGCTTATGAAGCTCTAGCCTCAACTGGTTCATTGTTTTACTCTTATTTTTATATTGAATTCGCGTCTCATGCAATGCATGACAGGGACTCCCCAGTAGTCCCTGTACACGATTTGTGACATGAATCGAGTTCTGCCTTGTATTTCGGGTCTTAGATATTTAAAACATATATTTTACTGGCTATCAACCAACGAATCTCCTTTATAACTCTATTTGCATCGTCTCTTTCACGTCTCAATTTAAGGATCGTATTCATCCGACATCCATGTAGTTAAAGTACGGATTCGTAATCGACAAATGTGCTGAAGCCCCACAGGGGCTGATGTCACATGCATCACTAGTAGACACATCTAGCCCACTCCAGATGGTAGAATCTGGATAAGGTTCAGAGTGATATCTGCTACAGAACTCCTCTGTTTCCCGCTGCAGGACTCTGCCCATCCGTTACAGGTAGCTATTAGCTGGGAGATTCAGTATCTCTCTGTAATCTGATGGGGTAAAAAACGCTCACATATTCTCGATGCAGGTGTAGAGATGGGGTCTCCGTTCTCTACCAACAGGGAAAGCACGAGAGACAATCGACTGGCTTCTGTTCAGATCCCAAGAGCTTCGTTATGGACGGGATCCAACATACAGAGAACTTACATAGGTACGTGACCCATTTTACCCCTGATTTACCACAGTCTGGAGATGTTATCATCCTAAGAACATTCACACACACACACACTGCATGAGACGTCTTCTGGTACAGACCTGATGGTGCTGTTTATATGAAATGCAAACACGGTCGTACTCAGGAAGCAACCCTGTGGGACCTCTGTGCTGGCTTTTACTGATGGCGCCGACTCGAACCCTGAACTCCCTGCTTGCAAGAAAATCCTAAAAGAGAGTATATACACATCTGCAGGATTCCCTGCTTTCTCCAGACTAGGAAACACAACTTGGTGTCCCACTGTTAGGGAGCTCCTGATGGCATATTCTAGTCTAACAAGGACATGTGTTGTTGACCTCTTCTTCCAGAATCCTAACTGGAATGGAAAAAGTCCTTCTCTCCTCCACTAACCCTAAAGTTGACCATCTTCTCCAGCAGTCTGCAGACGCAGCTCGTGGGTCTACAGTTCGGTTATACTGCAGGGTCCTTGAATAGCACGGGAAGTGGGGCGACAGTTGCTTCGTCCAATCATGGAAGCATCTCTGTTTCTTCTTCGAGAAACCTTTTATCTGGAGAGAGCCAAGAAGTCCAGGTGGGAGCTTTCCAGTAAGCGAGGTGTCATTTGATGCGAGCAGTCACCTCCTCGGGAAGTCTCTGCGTAAGGGTTTAAGGCAGAATGTGATAAATTCTTCACAAGGGGGAAGATTGTATTGGTCGTTCTGTAGATATGCCAGACTTTAACCTAGCCAAACATTTGAAGGCCTGGTCTCCCTTTCTGCAGATCCTCTGTTCTAAATCGAGTATTTCTTTCTTGTCCTGTCATTATAGACGAAACCTTGGTCTAGGAAGCCGATCCGGAGGAGATTTCTTCCACGGACACTTACAAATGAGCCATAAATCTCCAAAGCCTGGTATAAAGTGGCTCAGATTCCCCCAAGATCTAGTGAACCTTGTCCCATATTCATGAAGTTTCTTCCAGACAGATGAAGAACACGAAATGGCATCCAAGGAATGCGTGCAGCCTCGGCGTGCATCCTTCCAGTCCCAGCTCGAGTCCTTGTGTACATCTGCATCCACGCAGGTTTCTCCTCCTCTGAATGTTGTAGGACTCTCATTTGACCACCAGGGGACCTCGAGGGGTTCCTGATTCTGGTGCTGGGTATAAATCCTGGCTGTCAGGTGGTCGACGTCTTCTTGGACAGACAGCATTTCCTCGTGCGAGTCCTGCATCACAAGAAGACAATCGATTGAAGTCCAGCCACCACTGGGCCATTCGCCATCGTTGTATCCAAAGAGTCCATCATTTCCATGCTACTGGAAGAAGCGTATCCTTGGAGCTGCTGCAAGATTTCCTGGACAGAGGCACTGGGTAACATGAAGATAGTTTCTTTGAAAATGTTTCTTGGGGGAAATTTGTAGATAAATAAATAATCAGGGGTTAAATACCAAGTCTGAATGCGAAAATACGTCGAGCAGTTCCTCCTGTTCCTAAAACAAACGATTCCAAGGCTCTTCCTTTGGCATTGGACGTGGATCATGTCCAAGAAAACAAAAATATTTATAGATATTCTGTCACACAAGAAGCCTCGTAGCCGGTCATGTGACCTAACTTTAGCCATTGTCTGTCTGTTCTATTTCAGTCGGCTGAAGTGGAACCTTTCCTAGGCTCTGGACCGAAATATACCGTCTCTTCTACTTCGTCTTTTCTTTTCCAGTGTGGAACGTTCCTGTTACATCACTTTCTGATTCCACAGTCTCCACGTTATTTGGAAGGAATGGACTGTGGCTATAAGGATGCAACGGTGAATAGCCTAGGAAAAGAAGTCGTCATTACATTAACATGTATGGGCAACTGTGATGGGACCAGATGGTGGGTCCTTCCTGCCACACGATCACTATACCTTCTTCATGAACTCTCTGCCATGGAAGGTCCGACACTGGACATGATCTCTATCCTCTAGGGGTAAATTATCTCTTTCCCCAGTGATCATTTAAGGAAGATGTATGCAAAATGAGTTACAATCAAGTTGTTTGACGTAATTCATCGCATTTTGCATTATTTCTCTTGCCATTCCATTACAAAGGGCAGGTCATATTTCTCTAGATAACGTAGTTTGGGTGTGTAACTAACCATTTCAGTCTTAACCACGGTGAGGATGATGGAGAAACTGTTACTTTTACAAGCCATGGAATCCACCATATTGCCACTGTGAATGCACTGTACCCAGGTGGAGTGGAGGCTCCTAACGTACTGGATCCAGTGGAGTGGAGGCTCTTAGTGTACTGGATCCACTGGAGTGGAGTGGGTGCTCCTAGTGGAGGAATTGCTTTTACTCCCACTTCTTCTAGATGAGCAATGAATGGGTCTCAAGCACTTGTCGAAGGCTTACGAATCTTCACACACTGGTGGGAAATTTATTATTGTCAGTGTCACCGAGGGTCCAGACACCCTGGTGTTGTTGGGAGTTGTTCGCGATGTGAGGGTGGTATTACGTTTCTCCATCTGTCTAATAGATGTCCATTGTAGCTCCAAGATCTCCACCAGTTGTCCGTGGGATGCCGTTTGGTACTGCTGCTTTTCATAGGGTCTGCCTGCTAGTTTCCTCTCATGGAGGAGTCTCCTTCACTATTCTTGCAACATTTTCCACCAGCCTTCTTCTTGTGCATCTGGTATGCAAGCTTCCTTGCCTTGTGAAAGGAGACTGTCCCCTTTTCCATATTGCGGTATCAATAATTCTTGTCGGTCGCTGATTTATACATTTGACTTTCAAGCAATTGTGTCCATTTTTTTGCTTAGTACAAGCAATGTAGATCTTCTCAGAGAACAGAATTTTTTAATATTTCTAAACTCCTGACATACGGAAGCAGCGTCATGGATCTCGAGATCCCCCTCCTCCCTGACTGATGACTGTGAGGATTTACCATTGGTGGTGGCAGCAAGGAATCATCCATCTTTACGTACATGCTCTATGGTTCTGTCTGCAGTGTCTCCAATAAATGACTAAGCTCTTCATGAATAATGATAACTCCTTTAAGTCCAGTAAGGTACCAAATGGGGGATACTTCAGTAGCTTGTGCCACCAACTTCTTCATAGCATTAACTTTCTCCTTCATTTTCTTTGCTTGAGACTAGAGTCTGCATGCAAAAGTAATATACAACCTCCTGTCATCCTAATTTCAGAATGCTTCCCACAGCTGGACGCCATTATAAATATGACGACGTCAGCCTTTTCCTCAGCAACAGTCATTTCCTGGGAACCTTCTCTTGATTCCTCAAGTCCTGTTTTTGATGAGGATAAGGCTCGAAAATCGGCATTTCCAGAGTCCATATCCGTTCCTAAAATGGAGATCTTGGTCAGTGAGTCTCATGGTTACATCAGTGAACGTGAAAGTTTTTCCAGGGCTTTTGAAGAGAAGGCTGTCTCTCTGGGGTAGGCCGTGTATAACCGGGGAGTCAATAGACTACTGGGGCACGTCTGCTACTCCTGAAGCAGGACTAACCAGTTGAGGCAAGAGGAGCTGTCTTATAGTCGGCCACAGCCCCGATGGTCTCCTGCTTTCCCAGACAAAGGAAGCCGTGACATCAATATCTGCCTATATGGCCCGGTTTGTTTTCAGCTTCACCAATAGAGTGGCACCATTTAGTCCGGCCTCTTAACTACGTCCTGTCTAGCTTGAGTGACTTAGTCATGAGTCATGGACTGAAGTACCTGCTAGCGTAGCTCCTTGCTTCATCGAGACATGCAATCCTTTCCACGATGATAAAGTGGTTCCATGAGAAAAGGCCCTTACTGTGGACCCTCTGTGGCAAGATGAAGGTCACCTCGATCGACTACCTGAAGATGGTGGATCTTGACTTCCTTACTATAAGACTTGTAACACATCCCAGTCATCCTTATCTTCTCGTTCATTTCTTTGTCAGGTACCCTTGCCTGCTTGACTGACCCAGTTAACTTCATTTCTTCTAATACTGTCATCTTTGTGCCCACCATCTATTGTCCTGCAGGGTCCCCAGTGCTGCTGCTGCCTCCAAGATCTGTTATGACCACTTGGTTATCTGTGGTGTGAGAACCTCATTCCATAGTGTCCCTCTTCCTGGTGTGCCGTCAACAACAGGGTAGACCCTTTTCCTGGTACTTCATTCCCTTCCTGCCAGGTGGCATTCCTATCTTAACGTTACCTGTCTCTAAGGTTGTAACAGGCCCTTCAGTTTCCACATCCAGTAGAAACTTCTCCAGTTACAAATACACCTTGTCTTGACAAAGCAGAAGCAAAAACGATGAGCAAATCAATGGATTCCTCCTGAGTACTGTACCTTTCATTATCTGAAAATGTGTAATTTTTACTTCATTCTGCTGAAATTTGCAATTTCTGCCACACAACACGATTACCTTAAAGAATGCTAGCAAAGTGATATGGTATGAAAGAAATGTCTCCAACCCACAAGAGAGTAAATGGGATGTGATATGCAAACCTAAACAGAGCCAGCCCTTTTTATACACTCAGAGTGTAGGACCCTAACCACTAATAGGGCCCCCTAGTCCTGACCGTTATATTGCAGCTTTCAGATAGCAGAAAATATTGTCCCAGACACTCTAAATTTTCAAAATTTTGTGGGGCATGCATCTGTGCTCCCACAGAGCTCTTGATTGGGGGGATTTACAGTGGAGGAGCCCAAAAAAAGCTTGGGCTGCCCCTGCCTAACCTTATGCATAGCTTTTGAAGTATTAGGGAGTGCTCAGTTCTTCCTTCATGGTTAAGTCTGGGATCAAGTTGCATCAATACCCAATAGATCAGTCAAGCTATCTGAGGATTTGGTCTATGAGTTTACATGACCTCTAAAACACGGCGGGTCAGGTCAGTGTCCCAGATATTTCTCCACATATTTTACACCAACCGACGATGTAATCAGGAATTTGGAATTTATTTGACATGGATTAGTATTAGGTACTGAGGAAACACGAGGTGTGAATGATTCACTTATCATTATACAATAGCTTTTGTCTTCTGACTGTGTCACTGTCCTTATAAGCAAAATCAGGCACTATACTCATGATTTACCCTGCTGCTGATGAGAAAGATGGTTCAGGGCAGTAGTGTTGGCCCTATCCAAGACTCCTGCCTATTTAAGACATTACTTGACCACATTTATCCGACAAGCAGCCCTGTAGGTAGTAAGTCATAGACAGCAGCTGCCTGGGGGTAATACTACTGTCTCAAAAGTAGAGTGTATAAGTGATGCTCAGAACAATCTTATATTCCTATTGTTACTCCCACCACTGGCCATACACCAACCCGTGGGGCATGAGCGCCAATGTGTTTGTTCATTATTGAATTCCATCTGCTCTCTTTAGATTTTAGATTTTTCCTCTTTCAGGCAAGCTAGTCTATCTATACATCTGGGGCAAGTGGTATGAGCATTCATTCCATCTTACAACCGGTCTCTTATCTGGATCTCACAAGAGTACTTTAGCCTTGCTGACAACTGTTGTCACTACTTATAGTTGACACCTAGTTACAAAGAGCCTAGGTATGATTTCCCTGATAAACTATGATTACGGATATCAGTTGCATTTACTTCATCTTTACAAAGTAGAGGAAAAATTAGCCTACTACCCTCAGCGTAATGTTCCTTTCTTCATACATGTACATCCACACTTTGGTTAAGTTTACAACTGATTTCAGTTCTCAGCCAATACTTGTTGTGCAATCATAAAAAATCATATGCAAGTGCATATTAATGAGTGCTTCAGCATACTAAAACAAGTACATTGCCCTGGTCTATGTCTCATGCCTAAGAGGTGAACTTCTTAATCGAAGATTATCTTTGACATCCTCAGAGTGCTCAGATTGTCTTCTACACACTTATACTTCATGCATGGCTTGGAAACATCCTATGGGTAAAGTTTTGGGTTAGTGTGACAACAAAAGCATAGGAGGATGTGGCACTTCTGCTGAAGAAGGGGTTGTAGTAATGTGTGAAAGAATGCAAGGAAACATAGCTCGAGGCTGTTCGCCCTCCCTTAGGGGCTGGTTGATAAATTGGGTGCCTGGCTTAGGCTAGGGTATGTGTGTGCATGTGTGTATATCACATAATGCCCTCCAACAGCAAGGATTTCAACTGGACCTTTTGGTAGTTGGGAATGCTAACTGCTTGGCTATGATCACTCCTAATTGGGAAATGACAGCAAGTTCTGTAAAATTGCTAACTACTGGTTATGTGAGCCAGATGGAATCTGACCAGTAAAGACCCCGTTGCTCATGGATCTGAGACGAAGGGTATTCGATTACTAGTAATTGAAGTCATTTCCCTATTAGGGGGGATCACAGCCAAGCGATTAGCGTTCCCAACTGCCATGCAAAAGGTCCTGGCTCGAATCCTTGTTGTTGGAGGGCATTATGTGTTCTGTGAAAAGTGCACATTCATGTGCCCTATAAATATAATATCCCTTTAGCAACTATATTTTTTTTTTTATGTGTTCACAGAGACAACACAGGTAAATGAATGCCCTAATTAGGGCCATCTCATTAATGCCATGTAAATATATATCGTAGTCTCAGCCAGGTACCTGTTTTATCAACCAACCCAACCTCGAGAAGGATAAACAGCTAGGTTGATGTGGACTGACTGCCACAATCAGGATTAGAACCTATGCACTCAACCCTAGGCGGCCTATGAGTGTGTCACGGTCAGGGACACTAACTGCTCCAGCATGGATATCCAGCAACAGGAAGTATTTGCTGGAAGCTGTCACAAAAAGTGCTAATATTTTAGTCCAGGCACTGCTGAACAGAACATAAAAGGAATAAATCATAGGTCAAATTCATATGTCAAGGAATTTTAATATTGTACTTGAACACAGTAAAGCAAATGAATTATATAATTACACTATTCCTATAAAAGATACAACTCCTCACTAAGCATGAAAGCTCTTTACAAATATTCTTCATGCCCATGTGAAACTTCAACAATTTTTATTACACTTTATGCAATCTATAACATTAGAAAATTACTTTTACCCAAAGCAGTATAATCAAGATAAAAAAGATATAGAAAAAAGAAAACTATACCGATTCTCCATTTACGCAGACAACAAACTATCTCCACAGGCATCTACCATACAACAATTCACACATAAAAATGGAATGAAGCAAGTGATCTTACACAATTTTTAAGGGAATTATCATTAAATAATAGAGAAATTGATACATAAACAGTATCAATCCTAATCAATAAATAGCATTAATGTTTCAATCAAAAATAAAATATATGGGTATCTATAATTTTTCCCCCAAAATCAGCGGATTATGCTTTTTCTCACCAATCAAAAGCTATTGCGGCAAAAATCAGTGCAAAAACTTATTGAAACTATAAATCATGTATGTACAATATATATGAAAGGAGACTTACATGGGATAATATCAAATATAATGCTTTACTAAGATCAGAGATCAGGATCTTAATTTTTTAAAAGAGGTTTACTATATATATATCATCCCTGGGGACGGGATAAAGAATACTTCCCAAGTATTCCCTGCACGTCATAGAAGGCGACTAAAAGGGGGGGAGCAGTGGGCTGGAAATCCTCCCCTCAAGTTTCTTTCAGGCCCCCTTCCCTTCTCCATTTGTCATCCTGTTTTTATCCACTATGGTTTTATGCTATGAGCTGTAAGGCCAAAAAGGGTATGGAAGATGAGAGAGGGGTGGAATGGAGCATTTTCTGAGATCCCAGGAAATTCCAAGGCCCCCTTTTGGACCCCGAGGCCTACGAACAATGTACCCCTGCATCCCCGCCCTGACAACATAAAACTTCACATAAGACATATGGGTCCAATTACAATCAGAGTACTTTCATATATCTTCAGCCATTCTTAGCTACACAAAAAAATACTTAACTTCACTTAACTTCTGGAAACCTTAAATCCTAAAACCCTCCAAACGACCCAACAACCCCTCCTCCTACTGCCCTATATCACTTCAATCCTCAGTATCCACATGCTATGAAAAACCGATCCACAACAGAATCAAATACAACATTCCACTCTCACCCACACAACACAGCTACAGAACCAACCACTCCACCACCACATTACACAAAGACTTCACACATATCCAAATGCTTCAACCAACCACAGCCTTCCTCCCACACACTACTGTGGCAAAAGACATCAAAAAAGCATTCAACACTGTCCCACAGCACATCCTAGCCCAAAAAATACTTGACGTCAACCTCTACAGAATGATAAAAAAGTGGTTGTTCAATTTCAAAGCTGGCCAACAAGGCAGAATCACTTACTATGGCTTCACTTCTGAAACACTTTTAAAGTCTACAATGGAGTTTCCCAAGGAGAAATTCTTTCTCTAACTATCTTCAATCTATTCCCACACGACCTTCCATTATCTCAAGAAAACCCCAAAACAGAGAACCTCTCACATATAGTTACATCGCAACGGCAACATCAAATATGAAGCACAACATTACAAACTTAAATGATAGCTTGAAAAAAAAAAAAAAAAAAAAAAAAAAAGCCTGCATCTCCACAGAAGTATTCAATCACCCTTCTAATCCCAGACAGACAAGAGTCCAGCTCACACCCTTCATTCATTCCCTCTGAAAAAAATACCATCCATTCTATGAAAGACTTTCAGCACACATGATATTCACCCCTACATCAATATCAACACAAAAGTAACATACAATCTAAATGCCCTTAGCATACTAACTGGTAGAATATTTGGACAAGAAAAAAGAATCACTCAACATCCTCTACAAACAATTCATCAATCCCATTTTAAACTATGCCTCACCTGCCTGGTCTTCCATTCTCACTCTAAAAATAAAAATAAAAAAGCAAACCACACAAAGCAGTGCACTCACAACAATCATTAGCTGCCTAGTAACACAAACACTCACCAACCTACACAATGAAAGAAAGATCCTCCCAACACAATCCCCTGTCAACATGCTCAGCCTTCAATTCTTTGTGATAGCACCAGAATGCATTCACCGAGACCACTCTGTAACTAATCACCAACCTCAAAGTAAAAATAAAAAGCTTACGACAGCCTCTACCTCTAATCACAGATCCCCCACCCCTACCAAATATAACAATGACTAAACACACAATGAACTAACCCAACTAGCACTTATCAAACGACCTCCCAACCCAGCCTTAATCTCCAACCCACCAAACATACACCCATCAGAAACATCATCCTCCCAAAAAACATGAGAAAAACTCTCCCATCTACTCTAAACATCACCTATTGCTTCAGCACCACAAAAATGGTTTCAACATATCCCAAGACCTTTCATGCCCACAATATAACTACCATAATGAGGATGCCATGCACTTCCTTTTCAAATGCCCTGCACTCCCTGCACCTACTTGCATGCAAAATATCACAACACTTTATGACCTGTGGTTATGATTGGTGGATGTGGCTAGCTTCCTGAGTGCTGCAAGAAACTAATAAGGGTGAATGGGACTCCTAGGGCTGGACATAAGCAGTAAGTATACACACACACACGCATTATATATATATATACATATTTTTTTTATGCATATTAGCCTTTTCCCATGTTAGCAAGGTAGAGGTAAGAAAAGAGGACTGAGCCTTAAAGGGAAAATCCTCACTTGGCTCCCTTCTCTGTTCCTTCTTTTGGAAAAGTAAAAACTGGAGGGGTTGATTTCCAGCCGTCCGCTCCCTCCCCTTTTAGTCGCCTTCCACAACACACATGGAATGCGGAGGCAGAATTCTTTCTCCCCTCCCTCAGGGATATATAAAGGTAACTCTGGCATCTGTTCTTGATGCTATCTTGCTTACTTGGGAAATGGCGATCAAGTATGAAAAAAAAAATCATAAATATATTTGTTTGAAGGGATAGTAGTTCTAGCAATATTATATGGTTGCAAGGCATGGGCTATAGATAGGGTTGTAAGGATGAGGGTGAATGTGTTGGAAACGAAATGTTTGAAGACAATATATGGTGTGACGTGGTTTGATCGAGTAAGTAATGAAAGAGTAAGAGAGAGTGTGGTAATTAAAAGAGTGTGGTTGAGAGAGCAGAAGGTATGTTGAAATGGTCTGAACAGATACAGAGAATGAGTGAGGAAACATTGACAAAGACGATATATGTCAGAGGTGAATGGAACAAGAAGTGAAAGGCCAAATTGGAGGTGGAAGGATGCAGTGAAAAAGATTTTGAGCAATCTAGGCCTGAACATGCAGGAAGGTGAAAGGCGTGCACAGAACAGAGTGAATTGAAGTATTATGGTGTACTGGGGTCAATGTGCTATCATTGGACAGAACCAGGGCATGTGAAAAGTCTTAAGTAAATCATGGAAAGGTCTGTGGGGCCTGGATGTGGATAGGGAGCTGTGGTTTCGGCGCATTACACATGATAGCTAGAGACTGAGTGTGACCAGATGTGGCCTTTTTTTTTCTGTTTCCTGGCGCTACCTTGCTGACACGGGGTGGCGATGCTGTTTCCTGTGGGGCGGGGTGGCTCCAGGAATGGGTGAAGGCAAGTAAGTATGAATATGTACATGTGTATATATGTATAAGGATGTGTATGTTTATTTATATGTATGTATATGTGTATACATTGATATGTTGAAAAAAAAAAATATGGAAAAAGAAAAACAAGATCCCGAGCGCTTTTGTGTCTCAACACATCTTTAGAAGACAGTTACAGATGTGTTAATACACAAAAGCGCTCAGGATCTCGTGTTTCCTTTTTCATGTGGTTTTTTCATCATTTATGAAATCACGTGTCTGTTGTGATTTTGTGCATGTTGATATGTATATGTATGTACATGCACATGTATGTGCATATATCTATATATGTGAGCATACGAGTGGATGGGTTTTTCTTTGTCTGTTTCCTGGCACTACCTCGCTGACACAGGAAACAGTGATCAAGTATAATAATAAAATATAGTTGGCAATGCTATTTCCCCGGGGGGCGGGGTGGCATCAGGAGTGGATGGGGGCGAGCAAGTCTAAATATGTACATG
>JAYMFT010394758.1:0-19407 GCA_038088735.1 Panulirus argus
CTCAATTCTCTCTATATTTCAATTAGGGCCCGGCTTTGATGTGGACTTTTGTCCGTGACTGGAGCCTTCAACATAAAGAAAAAAGAATCGACAATAGGAATTCAAAGGGCTTACATCTGGCACTAGCGCATTACATGCGCTTTCAGATTGTCTGTTTAATATTTTCATATTAATTCGCCTCGAAGCGTTTTGCACCGGTCACTATATTTCGGGATATACAAGATCAATCATATGCTATTCCTGAAATGTTATACCACCTCTTATTTCGTTTTATTTCTGGCAGAAGAAATATTTGAAAATGAAGAAATGGCTGGAAACTAGAGCGGCGCATGTCAAAGTCTGCTGACACTGCAACTTACTCCCCATTATTTGAAGGCTTGTGGTTGTTTATTTCACATCTTCTTACTCCAGTAGGATTATATTATGAAAACCTTTCATTATAGAATTGAAAATTCTTTGAATGACATCGGTTTTGATACCCAATGATGATATTTGCTCAGGATCTCTCTCTCTCTCTCTCTCTCTCTCTCTCTCTCTCTTGTGTGTCTTAACTTGGAAAATAAAGTAATGGAGACTACTGGCTGTTTTATTTCCGACTTCAGTAGTATGATGTAATAGACTTGCCACGTGTCGTGAAGAGGTAAGGTACGGCGTTTAAAAAGTAGATGGATGAGCCAGAGAAGTATTAAAACAAATGACAGATTCTCATGTCTTAACCGACAGTAATTACGTCTGATAATCATAAGATACCAAGAAATATTTTAGATTTATCCTAATTAATGCAGTTCCTTCATCTGTCTAACTATAAGTAAACCAACAGATTGCATTGAAAGGTAGGCTTGGCTATTAGATAAGCCTGACTGGTGCCGGGTCGCGACCCTCTGGTCGGAGATGTCCTCGGGCGGCCGGTCACTATTGTCTGGTAACCAAAGTGACTCCCTACTCCACGCACAACCTTCACCTGTTGGTGTCCACCAATAGCAGCTAAGCTTTGGGTCCAACCAGCTATCAGATCTGAGTGAACAGGGTATAGCACTGTTTTGAGAATGTTGTGGTGGTGTGAACTGGCATTGCTACTGTGAGGCGGTAGTGCTGGCGTGAACTGGTAATACTGCTGTAAGATGGGTAGTGGTGGTGTGAATTAGTAATGCTGACGAGAGATGATAATGGTGTTGTAAACTGCTAATACTGCTCTGAGATGGTAGTGTTTGTGTGAACTGGTAGTACTGCTGTTAGATGGTAGTCGTGCTGTTAACTGATAGTACTGCTCTGAGATGGTGGTGGTGATAGGAACTGGTAGTAGTGTTGTGAGGTGGTATAGTACTGTTGTGAAATGGTAGTGGTGCTTTGAATTGGTAGCACTGTTGTGAGATGGTAGTGGTTGTGTGAACTGGTCGTACTGCTGTGAGACGGTAGTTGTGGTGGAAGATTATAGTAATTCAGTGAGATTGTAGTTGTTATGTGAACTGGTAGTACTACTGTAAGATGGTAATGGTTATTGATAGCTGTAGCGTGAACTTGTAGATCTGATGTGAGATGGTAGTGGTGGTGTGAATTGGTAGTACTGCTGTGAGATGGTAGTGGTGGTGTGAATTGGTAGTACTGCTGTGAGAAGGGAGTGGTGGTGTGAATTGGTAGTACTGCTCTGTGTCGGAAGTGGTAATGTGAGCTGGTAGTTGTGCTCTGAGACGGTAATGGTGTTGTGATCTAATAGTACTGCTCTGGGATGGTATTGGTGGTGTGAACTGGTATTATTACTGTAAGATGGTAGTGTTGGTGTGAATTGGTAATACTGCTGTGAGATAGTGAGTGGTGGTGGGAACTGCTAGTAGCTCAGGGAGATGATAGTGGTGGTGTGAACTGGTAGAACTCCTTTGAGATTGTAGTCATGGTGTGAAGGGGTAGCACTGATTTGAGATTGTAGTTGTGGTGGAAACTGATAGTACTGCAGTGACATGGTAATTGTAGTGTGAACTGGTAGTATTGCTGTGAGAAGGGAGTGGTGGTGTGAATTGGTAGTACTGCTCTGAGACTGTTTTGATGGCGAGAACTGGTAGTACTGCTCTGAGATGGTAGTGGTGGAGTGAAGTGGTAGTAGTGCACTTCGATGGTAGTGGTAGTGCGAGCTAGTAATACTGCTTTGAGATGGTAGTGGAGGCGTAAATTGCTATTACTGCCATGAAATGGTATTTGCAGTGTGAACTGGCAGGATTTCACTGAGATGGTAGTAGTGGTGTGAACTGTTAGTACTGATGTGAGACGTTAGTGGTGGTGTGACCTGGTAGTACTGCTCTGAGACTGTTTTGATAGTGTAAACTGGTAGTGCTGCAGTGAGACGGTAGCGGTGGTATGAACTGGTAGAACTGCTCTGTGATGGTGGTGGTGGTGTGAACTTGTAGTACTGTTGCGAGATGGTAGCGGAGCTGTGAATTGGTAGTACCCTTTTGAGAAGGTAGTGGTTGTGTGAACTGGTAGTACTGATCTGAGATAGTAGTAGTTGCGTGAGCTGGTGATACAGTTTTGATATTTTGATTTTGCTGTGAACTGTTTTTACTGCTATGAGATGGTAGTGGCAGTGTGAGCTGGCAAGACTGCTTTGAGATGGTAGTGGTGGTGTGAACTGGTAGTTCTGTTTTGGTACCGCAGTCGTGGTGTGAACTGGTATTACTACTGTGAGACGACAGTCCTGGCATGAACTAGTAGGTAGTACCGCATTGAGATGGTAGTGGTGATATGAACTGGTAAATCTGCCGTGAGATGGTAGTGGTGGTGTGAATTGGGAGTATTACTGTGATATAGTAGTGGGGGTTGGTACTGGTAGTACTGCAGTGAGATGATTGTTGTGGTGAGAACTGGTCGTACTACTGTAAGATGGTAGTGTTAGTGGGTACTAGTTGTATTGCATTGAAATGGTAGTGTCATGGTAAACTGGTAGAAATGCGATGGGATGTTAGTGTTGGTGTTAGCTGGTAGCATTTCTGTGAGGTGGTAATGGTGTTCTGAAGTGGTTGTATTGCTGGATATGGTAATGGTGGTTTGAATGGTACTACTGCTGTGAGACTGTAATGGTGCTGTGAACTGGTAGTACTGGCGTGAAATCCTAGTGTTGGTTTGAACTGGTAGTACTGCTTTAAGATGGTAGCAGCAGTGGGAACTGGTAGCATTGTTTTGAGATGGTCGTTGTGATGGGAACTAGTAGTACTTCAGTGAGGTGGTAGTTGTTCAGTAAACTTGTGGTACTGATGTGAGATGTTAGTGGTTGTGCGAACTAGTGGTACTGCTGCGAGATGGTATTGGTGGTGTGAACTGTTATTACTGCAGTGATATGGTAGTGATGCTGTGAAGTGGTAGTACTGTTGTGAGATGCTAGTGGTGCGTATGAACTGGTAGCACTGCTTTGAGATAGTAGTATTAGTGTGAACTGGTAGCAATGCTTTAACTCTGTATTGGTGGTGTTAACTAGTAGTGCTGCTTTGAGACGCTACCGGTGGTGTGAACTGGTAGTATTGTTAAGAGACGGCAGTGGTGTTGTGAACTGATAGTGCTGCTCTGGGATGGTAGTGGTGGTGTGAACTGGTAGTTCTCCTGTGTGATGGTAGTGGTAGCGTGAACTGGTAGTCCTGCTTTGAGATGGTAGTGTTGCTTTGAACTGGGAGTACTGCTGCAAGATGGTAAGGTTGGTGTGAAGTGGTAGTAATGCTGTGAGATGCTAGTGGTGATGTGAACTCGTAGTATTGCTGTGTGATGGCAGTGGTGGTGGGAACTGGCGGCACTTCAGTGATATGGTATTGGTGGTGAGAACTGGTAGTACTGCTGTGAGATGGTAGTGGTGCTGTGAAGTTGTAATACTGCTGCAAGGTGGTAAAGTTGGTGTGAAGTGGTAGTACTGCTGAGAGATGGTAATGGTAGTTTGAAGTAGTGATACTGCTGTGAGATGGTAGTGATGGCGTGAACTGGCAGTACTGTTCTGAGATGGTAGTGGTTGTGTGAACTGGTAGTACTGCTGTGAGATGGTAGAGGTGGTGTGAACTGGCAGTATTGATGTTAGATGGTATTGGTGGTGTTAACTGGTAGTACTGATCTAACACGTTAGTGATAGAGTAAATTAGAATTATTGCTCTAAAACTGTATACGTGTTGTAATCTGGTAGTAATATTGTGGGATGATAGTGATGGTATGAATTGGTAGTACTGCCATGAGATGGTAGTTGTGGTGTGAACTGGTAGCATTGCTGTGAGATGGTAGTGATTGTATAAGTTCATAGTTCTGCTCTGAGATGGTAGTGTTGATATGAAGTGGTAGCACTGCTTTGAGATGGTAGTGTTGGCGTGAACTGGTTGTACTGCTCTGACTCTAATAGTGGTGCTGCTCTGCTACGCTATTGGTGGTGTGACGTGGTGTTACTACGTTGAGATGTTAGTCTTTGTGTGAATGGGGAATACTGATGTAAGATGGTAGTGGTGATGGGAATTGGTAGTACTGCTTTGAAATGATAGTGGTGGTTTGAACTAGCAGTTTTTCTGTGAGATGATAGTGGTAGTGTGAATTGGTAATGCTGCCGTGAGAAGGTAGTGGTGATGTGAACTGGTAGTACTGTTCTGAGAGGGAAGTGATGGTGTGAACTGGCAGCACTATTCTGAGATTGTAATGGCTGTTTGAACCGGTAGTACTTCTGTGAGATGGTTGGTAGTCGTGCTGTTAAACTTGTAGTACTGCGGTGAGATGGTAGTGGTGGTGTGAACTGGAAGTACTGCAGTGAAATGGTGGTTTTGGTGTGAACTGGAAGTAATGCTCTGAGATGGTTATGGTGGTTTGAGCTGGTAGCATTGCTGTGAGAGTGTAGCGGTGCTGGGAATTGGTAGCACTGCTGTGAAATGGTAGTGGTGGTTTGAACTGGTAGTACTGCAGTGAGATGGTAGTTGTAGTGTGAACTTGTAATAATGATGTGAGATGGTAGTGCTTTTGTGAACTGGTGGCATTGCTGTGAGATGGTGGGAGTGGTGTGAACTAATAGTACTGTTTTTAGATAGTAGTTGTGATGTGAACTGGTAGTACTCCTGTGAGATAATACCGGTGGTGGGAACTGAAAGCATTACTGTGAGATGGTAGTGGTGCTTTGAGATAGTAATACCACTGCAAGGTGGTATTGTTGATGTGGTGGTAGTTCTGCTGTGAGATGGTAGTGGTGGTGTGAAGTGGTAGTTCTTCTGTGAGATGGTAGTGTTGGTGTGAACAGGTATTACTGCTGTGAGATGGTTGTGGTTGTGTGAACTGGTAGAACTGCTGTGAAATGATAGTGGTAGTGTTAACTGGTAGTACTGCTGTGAAATGGTAGCAGTAGTTTGAACTGGCAGTACTGTTGTGAGATGTTAGTGGTGTTGTGAACTGGTACTACTGCAGTGAGATGGTACTGGTCGTGTGAACTGGAAGTACTGATTTGACACGTTAATGGTGGTGTGAATTGGTATTATTGCTCTCAGACGGTATACGTGTTATGAACTGGTAGTAATATTGTGGGATGGTAGGGATGGTGTGAACTGGTAGTACTGCTGTGAGATGGTGGTTGTAGTGTGAACTGGTATTACTGCTGTGAGATGGTAATGGTGGTGTGAACTGTTATTAATACTGTGAGATGGTAGTTGTGGTGTGAACTGGTAGCACTGCTGTAATATGGTACTGGTGGTGTGAATTGGTAATGCTGTCGTGAGATGGTATTAGTGTTGTGAACTGGTAATATTGCTCTTATATGGTAGTGATGGTGTGAGCAGATAGTATTATTTTGAGATGGTAGTGGTTGTTTGAACAGGCATTACTGCTGTGAGATGGTAGTGGTACTGTTAACTGGTAGTACTGCTGTGAGATGGTAGTGTTGGTGTGAACTGGTTGTACTGCTCTGATAATGGTAGTTGTGATGGGAACTGGTAGTACTGCTGTGAGACAGTAGCGGTTGTTTGAACTAATAGTACTGACGTGAGATGGTAATGGTGGTAGGAACAGATAGTACTGCTGTGAGGTGGTAGTTGGTAGTTGTGGTGGGAACTGGTAGCACGGTTGTGAGATGGTGGTGGTGGTTTGAACTGGTAGTATTACTGTGAGTGTAGTGGTGCTGTAAACTGGTAGCACTGCTGTGAGATGGTAGCGGTGGTTTGAACTGGTAGTACTGCTGTGATATGGTAGTGGTAGTGTGAAATATTAGTACTGCTTTGAGATGGTAGTTATGGTGGGAAAATTGTAGAACTGCAGTGAGATGGTAGCTTGTGTGAACTGGTAGTATTACTGTGAGATGGTATTGACGGTGTGAACCGGTGATACTGCTGTTATATGGTAGTAGTGGTGTGAGCTGATAGTACTTTTCTGAGAAGATAGTGGTTGTTTGAACTGGTTGTAATGCTGTGAGATGGTAGTGGTGGTGTTAACTACCAGTACTGCCGTGAGATGGTAGTGGTGGTGTGAATTGTTAGTACTGTGTTCATTGATAATGGATGTCAATTAGTGATAGCATCTCGATGGTGGGACAAACCTGTACCTTCTTCCATCGTCCATCGTCCAGTGTGAACAAGACCACAGAGTTGGCTGACGAGGGCGTTGAGGGCCACAACTGATCATTATGTCGGATCGTTCAATGTTTGGGAACTTTCACACGCCCAGTCCTGCACTAAGTCTGAACTGCACGGGCCAAAATGTTGGTCTGCGCAGATAAGACTGTGAGATTAATTTTCTGTCCACACGTTCAGGTTTAACTGTGCGCTTTTTGCAGGTTTGTCCTGTACAGTTAAACCTGGATGAAAAGTTGAGCGTGTGTGGTTGGCTAACTGGATGGACCTTCTTATCATGGGTATGGAGCGGCAAGTCAGGTCAAAAATAGTAAAGAAACTAAAATGTCTTGGTCTGCGAAGGAGGGTTTAAAAGGATACAGACACACATGTTATACTGACAATATAGCCACCTGCTGAGCAGATTATCAAATACGTCAACAGAAAGACAAAGGCATTAAACAATAATTTCAAGATATTTCTTTATATGCTGAGTTGCTTGGGTGATGGTGGTGGGGGCGTGGGCACCCGAGTCCCACCCCACACGCAGTGCAGGATGCAAGAAGCCAAAGCTTCCAACAGCAGCCTCATCACATCTGTGTGGGGAGTCGTTCCGGGCATGTGAGCATCACACACGACCTTCTGTTATAATCCGTCTGGTTAGCGGGGCCTCCTGGGGACGGCCTACCAGCAGGCGAAGCTGGTGTGTTGGGGTGGACGGCAGACCGTCCCCGGCAGGTCCGCGAAGAGCTGCTGCGTCCCTCACGCGTGCCCAATGACGCCGCACGCCACACGGCCGCCGGCGTTACCTGTCTTCAGACTCTCCTCGTTGTTGCCTTTCCCTAGGTCGTCCTCGCCGGCGTGGACGACCACAGCACGACCCACGACTGAGGTTGGTCCCACTAGAGTAATGAGCGGGTCAGTGATGTTGACGTGAGCCGTGCCATTGTTGTCAGCCAGGATGTTGCCCAGGTCACCCACGTGACGGTTCAGGTTCTCGGGAGCGCCGTGGTTTTTCTGGCGAAATATATCAAGGTATTCGTCACTTGTTATTGATATACTCACGACAGAATGTGCAGAGTATGTTGAATATACTTGCTGATTATTGTCTGGTTTCATCATTAATGGCGTCCATATGTGACTGATGTCAAGGTATTACATGAAATACAAACCTTTAGTGTCGCCGGCCATCAGTGAGGGTGGGAAGGGGTCAGGCCACACCTCACTAGCTAGTGTGGCACACCAGACCTGCTCTGTCATTACTGTGTGTGTTGCGGCTAGAGTGTGTTACACTGGTGTTGCCCCGTCTCTTAACACGTACATGTTCCGAGTCTACTTCATTATGTACACACACACACACACACTTATGATTACAGGTTTCAGTTTTCACTGGTATATTCCTTGATAGAGGAACCGGGATCCTAGTTTTGCCACTAGGTACCCTTGTAAATTACAGGATTCGATGGTCATCAGGAGTGGCCCAGAGGGACTCGTGTAGTGGTCGGGGTGGTGGTGGTGATGGGGGGGGGGAGACATGACACGATGACAGAATGGGGATCTGGGGGATGGGGGGGGGGGAAGTACCTGCGACTACTCGGGGATCTGGAGACGGGGGGAGGGAGAAGGGGAAGACGTGCCTCTTCGCTACACATAACACCTGGCCACACGTCGCTACACAAAACACTTGGCTACACGTCGCTAGATATAATACCTGGCCACACATCGCTACACATAACACCTGGGTAAACAAACCTGACTAAATTTTGATAATGTGCTTTTTTAAGAATGCTGATTTCCAGTTTCTTTCAGTAGAAGTGGAAGTTAGTCAAGAAAGCGATATGGCTGATTATCTTTCAAGACACATCAGTCTCAAGGTCATGGCATGTGAGGGGTAAACACTATTACAGGGTCATTCGTGTCTTCTGAGCTGCTGTTGTAACATGCAAGGGATGTTGTTGCGACGGTAATGATGTATGATGTATGCAGGAACTAGTCACACAGCTCTAGGGTCAACACTGAGTTATGGTCCTTATACCTAGTATGTCTTTCTAGTTCTTATTGTGTGTATGTTGAGGGTATATGCTGTGTGAATATTTTGTTCGTGTGTTATGAGCGTATGTTGTGGGTGTATGTTGTATGTGTATATTGTGGGTACATGTTGCGTATGTTGCAAGTGTATGTTGTGAACATATGTTGTGGATGTGTGTTGCATGTGTACATTGTGGGTGCATGTTGTGGTTGTATGTTTTGGGTGCATGTTGTGGGTGTATGTTGTAAGCGTATGTCGTGGGTGTATGTTGTTGGTGTACATTCTGGTTGCAAATTGTGGGTGCATGTTGTGGGTGCATGTTGTGGGTGTATGTTGTGGGTGTATATTGTGTGTGTATATTGTGTGTGTATGTTGTGGGAATATGTTGCGGGTGTATTTTGTGGGTATATGTTGTGTGTGTATGTTGTGGGTGTATGTTGTAAGTGAATGTTGTCTGTATATGTTCTGTGTGTATGTTTAGGATGCATGTTGTGAGTGTATGTTTTGTGTGTATGTTGTGGGTGCATGTTGCGAGTGTATGTTTGGGTATATGTTCTGTTTATATGTTGTGAGTGTATATTGTGAGCACATATTGTGGGTGTATGTTGTGGGTGTATGTTGCGGGTATAAGTTGTGTGTGTGTGTGTGTGTGTATGTGGTAGGTGTATTTTGTTGGTATATGTTATAGATGTATATTTTGTGTGTATGTTGTGGGTGTATATTTTGTGTATATGTTGTGTGTGTATGTTGTGTGTGTATGTTATGTGTGTATGTTGTGGGTGTATATTTTGGGCTTATATTGTTTGTGTGTATATGTTGTGGGTATATGTTGTGTGTGTATGTTTTGGGTTCATTTTGTGGGTGTATGTTGTGTGTGTATGTTGTGGGCGTATGTTGTGAGTGTATGTTGTCGGTATATGTTCTGTGGGTATGTTTTCGGTGTATGTTGCATGTGTATGTTGTGGGTGTATGTTGTGAATTTATGTTGTGTGTATATGTTCTGTGTGTATGTTGTTTGTGTATGTTGTGAGTATATGTTGTAGATGTATGTTGTGTGCGTATGTTGTTGGTGTATCTTGTATTCGTATGTTTTGAGTGTATGTTTGTGTATGTTGTGTGTGATTGTTGTTGGAGTATATTGTGGGTGTATGTATGGGCGTACGTTGTGTGTGTACGTTGTGGGTGTATGCTGTGGGTTTATGTTGTGTGTGTATGTTATGGGTGTATGTTGTGTGTCTATATTTTTAGGGTGTATGTTGTGAGTGTAAATTGTGTGCGTATGTTGTGGGTGTATATTGTGCGTGTATGCTATGTGTGCATGTTGTTAGTGCATGTTGCATGTATATGTTGTGGGTGTATATTGTATGTATATTTTGTGTATGTATGTTGTGTGTGCATGCTGTATGTGTATGTTGTGGGTATATATTTTAGTAGCATATTATGGGTGTATGTTGTGAGCATATGTTGTGGGTATATGTTAAGTGTGTATGTTGTGAGTTTATGTTGTTTGTGTATGTTGTGGGTATATCTTGTGGGTGTATATTGTGGGTGTATATTGTGGATGTATGTTGTGTGTGTAGGTTGTGGGTGTATGTTGTGTGTGTATGTTGTGGGTGTATGTTGTGGGTATAAATCATAGGAGTATATTGTGGGTGTAAGTTGTGAGTTTATGTTGTGGGTATATGTTCTGTGAGTATGTTGTATGTGTAGGTTGTGAGTGTGTGTTGTGGGTGTATGTTATGGGTGTATGTTGTGATTATATGTTCTGTGTATATGTTTTGGGTGTATGTTGTGAGTGTATTTTCTGGGTGTATGTTGTAGGTGTATGTTGCGGGTATATGTTGTGTGTGTATGTGGTGGGTGTATTTTGGGATATATGTTGTTGGTATTTATTGTTTGTGTATGTTGTGGGTGTATATTTTGTGTATATGTTGTGTGTGTATGTTGTGGGTGTATGTTTTGGGTGTATATTGTGTGTGTATGTTGTGGATATATGTTGTGTGTGTATTTTGTGAGTGTATGTTTTCGGTGTAAGTTACATATGTATGTTGTGGGTGTATGTTGTGAGTATATGTTGTGGGTGTATGTTGTGCGTTGGTGTATATTGTATGTGTATGTTTTGTGTGTGTGTTTTTGTATGTTGTATGTGCTTGTTGGAGTATGTTGTGGGTGTATGCTGTGGGTGTTCGTTGTGTGTGTATGTTGTGGGTGTATGCTGTTGGTTTATGTTGTGTGTGAGTGTTATGGGTGTATATTGTGAGTGTATGTATTTAGGGTGTATGTTGTGGGTGTATATTGTATGTGTATGTTGTAGGTGTATATTGTGTGTGTATGTTGTGGATGTATATTGTGTGTGTGTATGTTGGGTGTGCATTTTGTGAATATATGTTATGGGTGTCTATTGTTTGTGTATGTTATGGGTGTATGTTGTGTGTATATGTTGTGGGTATATCTTATAGGAGTATATTGTGGTTGTATGTTGTGAGTTTATATTGTGGGTATATGTTATATGTGTATGTTGTGTGTGTATGTTGTGTGTGCATGTTGTGAGTATATGTTATGGATGTCTATTGTTTGTGTATGTTGTGGGTGTATTTTGTGTGTATGTTGTGGATATATGTTCAAGAAGTATATTGTGGATGTATGTTGTGATGTAAATTATGTGTATGTTTTGTGTGTATGTTGTGTTTGTATGTTGTGGGTGTATGTTGCAGGTGTATGTTATTTATGTATGTTGTGGGTGTATGTTGTGTGTGTACGTTGTGGGTTTATGTTGTGTGTGTATGTTATGGGTGTATGTTGTGTGTGTATATTTTATGGTGTATGTTGTGGGTGTATATTTTGTGTGTATGTTGTGGGTGTATATTGTGTGTATATGTTGTGTGTGCATGTTGTAGGTATATGTTGTGTGTGTATGTTGTGGGTGTATACAATGTGTGTGTGTGTTGTGTGTGCATGTTGTGTGTGTATGTTGTGGGTGTCTGTTGTGGGTGTATTTTGTGTGTGTATGATGTGGGCATATGTTGTGTATGTATGTTGTGTGTGTATGTTGTGGGTGTTTGTTGTGTATGTTGTGGGTTTATGTTGTTAGTGTATGTTGTGGATGTATGTTGTGGGTGTATGTTGTGGTTGTATGTTGTGAGTGTATGTTGTGGGTGTATGTTGTGGGTGTATATTATATGTGTATGTTGATGGGTGTATATTGTGTGTGTATGTTTTGGGTGAGCATCATATGTGTGTATGTTGTGAGTATATATTATAGGAGTATATATTGGGTGTATGTTGTGAGTTTATGTTGTGGGTATATGTGCTGTGTGTATGTTGTAAGTGTATGTTTTGGGTGCATGTTGTGGGAGTATGTTGTGTGTGAATGTTGTGTGTATATGTTATGGGTGTAAATTGTTTGTGTATGTTGTGGGTGTATTTTGTGTTTGTATTTTGTGTGTGTGTATGTGTTTTGGGTAAACGTTGTAGGTGTATGTTGTGGATGTATGTTGTAGTATGTATTGTGTGTATGTATTGTGTGTGTGTTATGTTTGTATGTTGTGGGTGTATGTTGCAGGTGTATGCTGTGTGTGTATTTTGTGGGTGTATGTTGTAGGTGCATGTTGTGAGTATATGTTGTGGATGTATGTTTGTGTATGTTGTGTGTGTTTGTTTTTGGAGTATGTTTTGGGTGTCTGCTGTGGGTGAACGTTGTTTGTGTATGCTGTGGATGTAGGCTGCTGTCAGTTTATGTTGTGCGTGTTTCTTATGGGTGTATGTAGTGTGTGCATATTTCTATGGTGTATGTTGTGGGTGTATATTGTATGTACATGTTGTAGATGTATATTGTGTGTGTATGCTGTGTGTGCATGTTGTGTATATATGTTGCGTGTGTAAGTTGTGGGTGTATATTGTGTGTGTGTGTATGTTGTGTGTATATGTTGTGAGTGCATTTTGTGGGTATATGTTGTGTGTGTATGTTGTGGGTGTAAGTTGTGTGTACGTTGTTTGTACATGTTTTGTGCGTATGTTGTGGGTGTATGCTGTGGGTGAACGCTGCGTGCGTATGTTATCGGTGTACGTTGTAGGTGTATGTTGTGAGTGTATGTTGTGGGTGTTTGTTATGGGTGTATGTTGTGTGTGCATATTTCTATGGTGTATGTTGTGGGTGTATATTGTATGTACATGTTGTGGGTGTATATTGTGTGTATATTTTGTATGTGCATGTTGTGTGTATGTTATGGGTGTATATTATGTGTGTATGTAATGTGTATATGTTGTGTGTGCATTTTGTAGGTATATGCTGTGTTTGTATGTTGTGGGTGTATGTTGTGGGTGTATTTTGTGTGTGCATGTTGTGTGTGTATGTTGTGTGTGTATGTTGTTTGCACATGTTTTGTGTGTATGATGTGGGTGTATGCTGTGGGTGAACGCTGCGTGCGTATGTTGTTGGTGTATGTTATGGGTGTATGTTGTGAGTGTATGTTGTGTGTGTATGTTGTGTGTGTATGTTGTGAGTGTGTTTTGTGTGTGTATGCTTGTGGCGTATGTTGTTTGTACATGTTCTGGGTGTATATTGTGTGTGAATCTTGCGTGTTACACAGTGGGTGTGTAACAGAAGGAAAGGGTGTTTTATAGTAGTACTGTAACATGAGGAGAGGGTGTTGCACAGTGGGACTGTAACAGGAGGATATCTTTACATTAACATCGATGGATATTAATTATGATGACAGTGGTGGAGATTAGTCTGTTTTGTAGCAGTGTGTTTATGACTGGGTAGTTATGTTTCATTCTCATAATGCATTTCGTCTTTCATCATGTTCTCTGTGTTATCTCGAACACCCTGTGATTATTTCGTTTTGTCACTGCTCCCTAAGATTGTGTATGTTAACAGGTCGTCACGTCTGACAAAAGAGTTTTAGATCCAGTAGCGTTAGTAGGTCGGAACGTCTGACCAGAATTTGTTAGAGCCAGTGGTGGTAGGTTGTAGGCGGGAGTGGCTGACCAGAGTGTGCCAGAGCCTGTGGTGGTAGGTAGAAGGTGGGCATGTCTGCCCAGAGTGTGTTAGAGCCAATGGTGTTAGCAGGTGGGCATGTCTGACCAGGGTGTGTTAGAGCCAGTGGTGGTAGCAGATGGGCATGTCTGACCAGAGTGTGTTAGAGTCAGTGGTGTTGGCAGGTGGGCACGTCTGACAAGAGTGTCTTAGAACCAGTGGTGTTAGCAGGTGGGCAAGTTTTACAGTAGCGTGTTAGAGACAATGTTGTTGGTAGGTCGGCGCGTCTGACCAGAATGTTTTGGAGTCAGTGGTGTTAGCAGGTCGGCTCGTCTGACCAGAGTTTGTTAGAGTCAGTGGAGGTAGGTAGCAGGTGGGCATGTCTGACAAGAGCGTTAGAGTCAGTGGCGTTAGCATTTCAGTACGCCTGACCAGAGTGTGTTAGAGCCAGTGGTGTTAGCAGGTCGGTACATCAGACCAGAGTGTGTTAGAGCCAGTGGTGGTAGGTAGCAGGTGGGCATGTCTGACCAGAGTGTGTTAGAACCAGTGGTGTTAACAAGTCGTCATTTCTTGCCAGAGTGTGTTAGAGACAGTGACATTAGCAGGTCGGTACGTCTGACCAGAATGTGTTAGAGCCAGTGGTTTTAGCAAGTCGGTGCGTCAGACCAGAGTGTGTTAGAGCCAGTGGTGTTAGCAGGTCGACATGTCTGACCAGAGCGTGTTGGAACCAGTGGTGTTAGCAGGTTGGCACGTCTGACAAGAGTTTGTTACGACCGTGGTCGTCAGAGGTCAGCACTTCTGACAAGAGTGTGTTAGAGCCAGTGGTGTCAGGTCGCAAGTGGGCATGTCTGTCCTGAGTGTGTTAGAACCAGTGGTGTTAGCAGGTCGGCATATCTGTACCAGGATGTGTTACAGCCAGTGGTTTTACCATGTCGGCACGTCTGACTAGAGTGTGATTATCTTCCAATGACACCAGTCTGATTATCTTGCCCTGACACCAGTCTGATTATCTTGCCCTGACACCAGTCTGATTATCTTCCACTAACTCGAGCCTGGTCTTACCCTGACAATAGTCTGATTATCTTCCTTTGACACCAAGTCTGATTATCTTCGCCTGACACAAATCTGATTATCTTCCCCTGAAACCAGTTCAATGTCTTCCCCTGACACACGTCTGATTATCTTTCCCTGACACCAGTCTCATTATCTTCCCCTGACGACAGTTGATTATCTACCCCTGACACCAGTCTGGTTATCTTCCCCTGACACCAGTTTGATTATCTTCCCCTGACACCAGTTAATTATCTACCCCTGACACCACTCTGATTATCTTCCCCCTGACACATGTTTGATAATCTTCTCCTGACAACAGTCTGATTATCTTCTACTGACACCAGTCTGATTATCTTCCCCTGACACCAGTCTGATTATCTTGCCCTGACACCAATCTGATTATCTTCCCCTGACACAAGTCTGATTGTCTTCCCCTGACACCAGTCTGTTTCTGCCCTAAGTCCCTGACACCAGTCTGTTTCTGCCCTGACACCAGCCTGATTATCTTCCTCTGACACCAAGTCTGATTATCTACCCCTGACACCAATCTGATTATCTTCCCCTGACACCAGTTGATTACCTTCTTCTGACAACAGTCTGATTATCTTCCCCTGACACCAGTCTGATTATCTTCCCCTAACACCAGTCTGATTATCTTCCCCTGACACCAGTCTGATTATTTACCCCTAACACCATTCTGATTACTTTCCCATGACACTAATCTGATTATCTTTCCCTGATACCAGTCTGATTATCTTCCCCTGACACCAGTCTGAATATCTTCCCCTGACACCAGTTTGATAATCTTCCCCTAACACCAGTCTGATTATCTTCCCCTGACAACAGTCTTATTATTTTCCAATGATACCAATCTTATCATATTCCCCTGACACAAGTCTGATTATCTTCCCCTGACACCAGTCTGATTATCTTCCCCTAACACCAGTCTGATTAACTTCCCCTGACATCATTCTGATTATTTACCCCTAACACCAGTCTGATTATTTTCCCATGACACCAGTCTGATTATCTTCCCCTGACAAAAGTCTGATTATCTTCCCCTGACACCAGTCTGATTACCGTCTAACACCAGTCTGATTATCTCCCCTAACACCAGTCTGATTATCTTCACCTAATACCAGTCTGATTATCTTCCCCTGACACCAGTCTGATTATCTTCCAATGACACCAATTTGATTATCTTGCAATGATACCATTCTGGTTATCTCCTCCTGACACAAGTCTGATTGTCTTCCCCTGACACTAGTCTGATTATATTCCTCTGACTCCAAGTCTGATTATCTATTCCTGACACCAGTCTGATTATCTTCCCCTAAAACCAGTTCATTATCTTCCCCTGACACCAGTCTGATTATCTTCCCCTGACACCAGTCTGATTATCTTCTCCTGACACCAGTTGATTATCTACCCCTGACACCAGTCTGATTGTCTTCCTCTAAGACCAGTCTGATTATCTTCCACTGACACCAGTCTGATTATCTTCCCCTGACACCAATCTTATTATCTTCTCCTGACACCTGTCTGATTTTTTCCTCTGACACCAGTCTGATTATCTTCCCCTGACAACAGTGTTATTATCTTCCTCTGACACCTGTCTGATTATCTTCCCCTGACACTTGTCTGAATATCTTCCCCTAACACCAGTCTGAGTATATTCCACTGACACCAGTCTGATTATCTTCCCCTGACACCAGTCTGATTATCTCCCCCTGACACCAGTCTCATTAACCTCCGCTGACACCAGTCTTGTTATCATCTAACACCAGCCTGATTTTCATCCCCTGACACCAGTCTGATTATCTTCCCCTGACATCAGTTGATAATCTTCCCCTGACACCAGTCTGCTTATCTTCGCCTGACACCAGCCTCATCATCCTCCCCTGGACACCAGTGTGATTATCTTCCCCTGAAACCAGTCAGGTTATCTTTCCCTAACACCAGTCTGGTTATGTTTCCCTAACACCAGTCTGAATGTCTTTCCCTTATACCATTTTGATTATCTTCCCCTGACACAAATCTGTTTATCTTCTCCTGTCAATAGTCTGATTTTCTTCCCCTGACACCAGTCTGATTATCTTTCAATGACACCAGTATGAATATCTTCCCCTGACACCTCTCTGATTATCTTCCACTGACAGAAGTCTGATTGTCTTCCCCTGACATCAGTCTGATTATTTTCCCCTGACACCAGTTTGATTATCTTCCCCTGACACCAGTCTCATTATCTTCCCCTAACACTTGTCTGGTTATCTTCCCCTGACACCAGTCTGATTATCTTCCCCTGACACCAGGCTGATTATCTTCCCCTGACACCAGTCTGATTATCTTCCACTTGTGGGTATGTGAACAGACACATATATTAACTATGTCTGCCAAGGCTGTACAAGCGAACCCAAGTGCAGTGCAGCCCTCTTGAGGCGTAAATGAGAGTGAGTCAGAGTGTGCGAGTGCTGCTGTCTATTGGTGTTAGTGTGAATTACTATTATTGTCAGTTGCTTGTCTGAGTGTTGAGGTGTGTTTGACATGGCATAAGGTGTCATGTTAGAGCGTTACACGGTGACGTGTCAGTGTGCACCCTGCACAAGCGCCATACAGATCGTACCCTGCACCAGCGCCGTACAGTGTGTATCCTACACCAGCGCTGTACAGTGTGTATCCTGCATCAGCTCCGTACAGTGTGTATAATGCACCAGCGCTATACATTGTGTATCCTGCACCAGCGCCGTACAGTGTGTATCCTGTACCAGCGCCGTACAGATTGTATCCTGCACCAGCATTGTACAGACCTCCCCGGTAATTGTGCCTTTCAAGCCATCCGTACTTTTAATAAACGTAGTTTGTGTGCAACCTACGGTTCTCATTAACCTTCATTCTCACCGTGAGTTCCCTGTCAACACCTCTGAAACCAGTCTGATTATCTTCCACTGACAACAGTCTGATTACCTTCCACTGACACCACTTCTGATTATCTTCCTCTGGCACCAGTCTGATTATCTTCCCCTGACACCAGTCTGATTATCTTCCCCTGACACCAGTCATATTATTTTCAGCTGACACCAGTCTGATTATCTTACCCTGAAACCAGTCTCATTATCTTCCCCTGACACCAGTCTCTTTATCTTCCTCTGACACCAGTCTGATTATCTTCCCCTGACACCTGTCTGTTTATCTACCCCTGACACTAGTCTGATTATCTTCCCCTGACACCAGTCTGATTATATTCCCCTGACACCAGTCTGATTATCTTCCCCTGACACCAGACTAATTATCTTCCACTGACACCAGTCTGATTATCTTCCCCTGACACCAGTATGATTATCTTCCACTGAAAACAATCTGATTATCTACCCCTGACACCAATCTGATTATCTTCCCCCTGACACCAGTTTGATTGTCTTCCCCTAACACCAGTCTGGTTATCTTGCCCTGACACCAGTCTGATTATCTTCCCCTGACACCAGTCTGATTATCTTCCCCAGACACCGGTCTGAATATCCTACCCAAAAACCAGTCTGATTATCTTCCCTTAATACCAGTCTTATTATCTTCCCTAGACACCAGTCTGATTATCTTTCCCAGACACCAGTCTGAATATCTTCCCCTGTCACAAGTCTGAATATCTTCCCCCGACACCAGTCTGATTATATTTCTTTGACACCACTCAGATTATCTTCCCCTGACACCAGTCTGATTATATTCCCCTGACACCAGTCTGATTATCTTCCTCTGACACCAGTCTGATAGTCTTTTCCTGACACCAGTCTAATTATCTTCCGTTGACACCAGTCTCATTATCTTCCCCTAACAGTAGTCTAATTATCTTGCCCTGCACCAATCTGATTATCTCCCCCTGACACAAGTCTGATTGTCTTCCCCTGACACTAGTCTGATTATCTTCCTCTGACACCAAGTCTGATTATCTACCCCTGACACCAAATTGATTATCTTCAAACTGACACCAGTTCATTATCTTTCTCTGACACCAGTTTCATTATAATCCCCTGACACCAGTTTCATTATAATCCCCTGACACCAGTATGATTACCTTCCCCTGACACCATTTGATTATCTACCCCTGACACCTGTCTGATTTTCTTCCCTGACAACAGGCTGATTATCTTGCCCAGACACCAATCAATTACATACACCTAACACTAGTCTGATTATCTTCCACTTGTGGGTATGTATGTGAACAGACACATATATTACCTATGTCTGCCAAGGCTGTACGGGCGAACCCAAGTGCAGTGCAGCCCTCTTGAGGCGTAAATGGGAGTGAGTCAGAATGTGCTAGTGCTGCTATCTATTGGTGTTAGTGTGAGTTACTATTATTGTCAGTTGCTTGTCTGAGTGTTGAGGTGTGTTTGACATGGCATGAGGTGTCATGTTAGAGCGTTACACGGTGACGTGTCAGTGTATACCCTGCAGTAGCGCCGTACAGTATGTACCCTGCACCAGCGCCGAACAGTGTGTATCCTGCACCAGCGCCGTACATATCGTATCCTGCACCAGCAACGTACAGATCGTACCCTGCACAAGCGCTTTACAGTGTGTATCCTGCACCAGCGCCGAGCAGTGTGTGTCCTGCACCAGCGCCGTACAGATCGTACCCTGCACCAGCGCCGTACAGTGTGCATCCTGCACCAGCGCCGTACAGTGTGCATCCTGCACTAGCGCGGTACAGTGTGTCCTGCACCAGCGCCGTAGAGATCGTACCCTGCACCAGCGCCGTACAGTGTGCATCCTGCACCAGCGCCGTACAGTGTGCATCCTGCACCAGCGCCGTACAGTGT
>JAYMFT010394769.1:0-19407 GCA_038088735.1 Panulirus argus
GAAGGCGTCGAGAGAGAGAGAGAGAGAGAGAGAGAGAGAGAGAGAGAGAGAGAGAGAGGAGGGGGGGAGGCATCGATGTATGTTCTTCTACGGAGGGATTGTCAACCGGAATAACACAAGCTCTTCAACCATTGCGTTACCACCAACAACTGTGACAATACAGAACAACCCCGGGAACTGCTGCATTCAACCTCGACTGGTATGAGCTGGTAGAAATATCAGGATGAATGAAAGAAAGAAGTTACTTGCCCATAACGTGTAGGTTATGAATGAATGTCGCGGATTGATGCAGTCGTTTTCCTTATCATTCGTAAGATTACCCCGTACCGAAGCGTAATACGTATATAAAATAAACAGGATCATACAGAAGGGAAAAATAATTACATGTTATGCATCTGACATTTATTTTAACATCTGATGTCTGTATATGACGTTTACAGTCACAAAAATATTCTTTTTTTTTCCGTGATGAAGAAATAAGCCATTTATCAACGTCGGAAAAACATGCGAAAGAACTAAGACAGGTTTTCTGTGTCCGAAAAGATCGTCAGACACGTTCATAATGAAAATCTTGGTGTGGAATCTGGTCTGGGGAGAATTTCTCTTGTCTCTCAAGGAGCCATGAATGCAACAGGACCTGTGCTTCACTCTGTCAGTCTTTCAAACACAAGTATCAAACCTCTTAGACACAAGGGCAGCCTTCAAAGGGCCAGAGGCAGCCCCCAAATACTCAGGTTCCTGCACAAAGAAGAGCTAAAATTACCGCGCGCCTCCCAGCCACCATAATCTCCTGGAGACGTGGTCGCGAAAGGTCAACTCTGAGGTCAACAGTTCTCTGTGGGTGTACACATTACACACACCAACATTCTTATATGCTTACTCACTAAGCTGTATCCCTCTACTGTGTGTTCCATTCAACACTGACTTGCTGAAAGATTCGCATGGTATTTTCCAACACACTAGATTCGCGTGGTATTTTCAAATGCTCATTTTCTCCCGTAATCAATCTCCCTGTATCTTCATTCCATCATGCTGTTCCTCTTTCTCTACTGGTCTAAATTTGCAAGTCTACATGCGTCTGTGGCAGATATAATCTCCTTAATTTTCAAAACAGCATCTCAAAGGAATTTGAAGGACTTTGTGCGACAAACGGATACACAAACAATTACATGGTATGTCTAGTCCTAGCTGCTATATGTGTGTGTACTGCCTTAGTGGAGAGAGATCAATATCTATAATGAAACTGATCATTGCCGAGCTCGAGCCTGATGACACGAGAACGCGTCACTCGTGACGGCAGCCTCTCGTATTACCAGAAGTAACTCAGTCACCGTAGAACCAATTTCACTGATCGCTGGATTAATTACGCTAATCAGTTGTGCATATGCTAATTGATATCATGCACATGAAAAATTCTAAAGGAATTATGTTTTCATATTGAATTGAAATGTCACACATGCGTGCGTCGACATATTAGTACGGTTTCATAAACGGCATTAAAAAAAAAAAAAGTGGCCGAAAAAGTCGAGGTGTATTCGTGGAATGGAGGCAAACTTCATACACATGTGTATCTTTGCAAAATGATGTGGCGGATAGTGATGATGGCGTTTTCATTGCCAAGCCCTGAATATTGTACGTGAAAATCCTGTGGTCTATGGTTTCCAAAAGCAATCGCTAGACCTTAAACCATCTTGCTGAAAATAGCTTACAAAAAAAAAAAAGAGAAAATGTAAGAGATGGAATGTATGAAGTGATACATCATCACTACGTCAACAGTTCATGATTGGTCGATGTCTCACGGGCGCTGGTGACGTGCTGGGCCCATGGCTGGCGGACTGACAACCAACTGCCTTTGCTCTATACTCCATGGCGTTAAAATCTGCACAGAAGAAAAAGAAACGGTTATACTGATTTTCCTGAACGGAAGAGACACGAATTTGTGTGCGGGAAATGAATTCGAATGACGGGACTTCATTCGCCGAAGATTTCTCTTCAAGAACTCGAGCTGGCGGGCACCGTGGGATCCCACGGCCTATTGTCAATACTTCGGAGAGACATTAGATTAGATCCAATATAAAAGTCAGAGTTAGAAACTACTTTCTCGAAACTTCTCGGCTCTCAGCCTGTGATTAAAAGTCTCTCAAGTTTCTGAACCATAGCTAAATTAAGGGTCGCGGGATTTTTTTCTTTTTTTTTTTCCTTCTTTTCTTCTCCTTCGGAATGATTGAGGATATAATTCCACTTCGCTGCCAAACGAATTCGATTAATCAAATCGGAATGTCCAATCCTACAGAGGGTTACCACGGACAAGAGGCAAGATTAGCTCAGCGATCTTCCAACAGTTTCTTCTGGAGCGCTGAGAACCTTTTCGGGATATATATATATACGCTTCGACCGATATCCAACACGGCACTGCTCTTCCTCTGAGATCGAGACCCGAGTGTTAGGAACTGTGGCAAGTTTGAAGCTTCAATTTTCAGTTCACGCCGGAGAGCGACCGCTTGGGGCGCGTGTGCTCCGGATACCAAATGATGATACTTCCTGGGTTGTTACGGATGTTGCGGCTCTCTGAGGGGCAGAGTGACGCGCCATGAGAAGTGTGTTACGAACCAGTAACGTGGGTTAACACACACACACACACAAGGATCCGGGAGGGGTCTGGGACATGCTAGGAGGAGTGGGTACTGAAGCAGGAACCTGGGTCTGCGTTCAGAAGGATCAAGGAGGGGGCTGGGACATGCTAGGATGCGGGAACTTGAGTTAACTCCTACAAGGAGTTGTTTTGAACAACCCTGACCTTAGGTTCACGCCCAAAGGATTCTACAACTATAAAAACGTGATAAAGTTCGACTTCAGTAAGTCTTGCCGAATTTCAATTTCATTTGTTTATTCCATCTGATATTCTTATCATTACTGGTTCACAATCCATACTTCATTGCTGGATTCTAACATTACGCTCTATCTCATCTCATAACATGTTACAGATGCATGATCGATATCATGTACTATTTCTCTACGTAAAGTGTCTCATATCACTACATCTTAACAAAACCAGTTGTTACTAATTTCATCCAATTGCTTTGTCCTTTTTTCTTTATATTCCTCTCACAGCTTTGCTACAGATGCATAATTTTACAGAAGTATGTGTCAGCCTCACCCAGGGCTGGGGGTTTCTGTGTCAACCTCACCCAGGGCTGGAGGTGAGGCTGAGCGGCCAACTTCTCCTACATAACAGGATTTGTTTTCTTTCCTTGTTAATTACTCTAGTCACTGTATGAGCTGAGAACGAAACTGTCGTCATGATTTAGCTACAGTGAGAGCTGTGGACATGACTGTTGTAGCTCTCAATCTTAGCTTTATCAACAGCTTCAATCTATAGCTTGATTTTAGCTCCCCCTGTGTGTCGTGCACGTGTTGAGACGGCCCTGTTGTCTCTGCCAACAATGGCCCTTCAGTAAGTCTCGCACACATATTATTCTTCCCTTCCCCTAACGTGATTTTCCCGCTAACACGATTGCCGTCCTGCCGTATGTCTGGCCGAGGTTGTGTCCTTCCTTTTCCTGCAGCACGGATCGCTGTTGTTAGTGGTGGCCTGCAGGACGCCTCGCTGTTGTTAAGAGCAGCTGGTAGGACGCCTCTATCTCTCTTTATAACATCTGCTAAGGTACCTTTGGGACGCATAGCTGTTGTTAACAGCATGTGCAAGGATGCCTGGACACTGTCAAAGGCAGCTGCTAAGACCAGTTTCTGTTAACAAAGGCTGATAGGACCCCCCCCCCCCCTTCCCACCCCACACCCCCTCTCGTTGATGTCTGCTGGCAGGGAGCCTCCCTGCTGTTAATGGAAGGCACAAGGACGCGTCCCTCTCGTTAATGGCTGAACTTTCCGGCGGGAATAGTTCTCAATTAGTCTCCTGCATAGGAAGTGTCCCCTGTTGGGTCAGTTAACCCCTTCTTTGTGGGAAGGTTCCTCTGTTAGTTCTGTTAGTCCGCTCTGCAGGAGGGTTGCTCTGTTAGGTCAACCAGTCTCTTGCGAAAGTAGGTTTTTATGTTAGGTCCACATGTCCCCTACAGGAGTAGGATCCTCTGTTAAATCCATCAGTCCACTGTGGAAGAAGGTTCCTTTGTTAGGTCAATCGGTTCTCCTGCTGGGCCAATTAGAAGTCTGCAGATGTTGGTACTGCCGTTAGACCACATTCTCACCCCTCACGGGAGCAGGTTCCTCTACTTACGAGGTAAAACGTTTCTCAGGAAGGAGTAAGTCCCTGCGTTCCACCGCTGGGTTAATAATCAGCATGACGCTGCCCCCTGTTGCTACAGTGCAAGGGTGCATTGGACGCAGCGCATCGCCCAGAAAACCACAGCCAGTCAATAAACAAATGTGTCCCAGTAAACAGAGCGAAGTCGGCGGGTGATTTATGGGAATACAGTCAGGGGTTCGAGATACACTGAGCTTGGAAACATCCAAAAGCATCCTCCGGGCATGTGTCCGATATCCATGTGCCTCCTGTCGAGATACACTGAACTTGGAAACATCCAAAAGCATCCTCCGGGCATGTGTCCGATATCCATGTGCCTCCTGTCCATGTGTCTACCGTCTGTGTGCACGTGACGAGCACCCTGCCAACGTACCGTAAGGCACAATGAAGGAAAATGGTCCACTTCCTCGTGTGGCTCTTATTCCCAGGCCCCTTCGCCGGGGACTTTCTCATTCTTGTCGCGACGGACACGGAGGAAAATGTTGGCTTTACTGAACCCTACGGGGCAGATGAGCAGGATCTCCCTAATCATAAACTTTGGAGTAAAACTCCCTGCAAAGAGAACCTTCTGCCGCGAAGTGGCGACGCTGTTGCACAAGATTGCTAATAACCTTATCCTTTAGTGCCTCTCAGAGCTCATGCCTGTGGCGGCAGCTGGCCGGGCTCTCTGGGCTGCCGCCACATAAGGCGACCCCCCCTCGCCTCCAAGCAGCGCCCCACGGCTGTCTTAACGACGCACTGACTACGATCACACGCCCCAGTACCAGGTCCTGATGTAGTACATTAGCTCTAGGTCACAGTAAAATGGGAGGTATGGCTACGGTATACGCAGGTTTCCAGCCCAACGAACGATTATTACCGGCTTGTATAGGATGGGTTTTCTTGCTCTGGGAAGCAGGTCTGGGGACCAGAGTACGCTGAGGTGACTGGCTGGAGTGGATTGAGGTGGGTGACCTCTGATCGTTACTGTCAATATTTTCTTTATAGTGTAGGGAATTATATCTTGTGTCTTGAGAAGGAACCCTTCTGGCGCCAGGGATGAGGACGAAGGTGAGATGTTAACTGGCCAACTTTCGACAACGGAATATAATGAGTCCCGTGGCCACTCACCTCATGAAAGATGAGGTACAACGTCCCTAAGCTGAATACAGATTTCTATTTCTATACAAACAGAAGTAGTGAGGAGGAAAAAAAGGTTGAAGAAGAAAAAAAGCACGTAAATCTTTACATCGAATGATTGAGCATCGCATACGGGGGTTTGCGAGAGTGCATGGGTTTAGAGGGATATCGTTACGTACAACAAATGTACACACTTTACTCGCATAACAGCAGCCTGCAGTTGCCAGGAACACTAGGTAACTTGGAAACTCTCGGCAGGTGGTACTGAAAGCGGGGGGGTACTGATAAATAATCATGTGACTCCGGCAGTGATTCAAGAACCCTACCAGGAACAGTTCGGGAACTGTGTCACAGAGTAACCGGAATACTGAAGCTAGCGGAGGAAGCTATCTTGTATTCATTCAGCTTGAGACAAGGACTAACATCGTATCTCCCACCACCGCGGGGAAGAAGTGAGAGCAGGCGTGGCTGGCTGGATGACCCTGCGTGAACCTCTCCCGACGAACGTACAACGCGCACTGACGCGCAACAAGCTGACTCTACAGAAGGTATGCACAGGGGCGTGTCAAGGCCGGTACTGAAGACTTTATGCGTGTCAGGGGCCCCTCTCCAGTTCACGATAGGGACATCGGTGATGTCGCGGAGGTCAAAAGGACTCATGCCACCTGCAGCATATCTATTCGTCCTCTATCCAGTCTAGGCGCTGGGAGGACAGACCGAGCGCTTCCGGATGGCCACATATGACACTCTCGGTCTGCCAGTTCCTGGTGCTGTGGTAAGCCAAAGAGGCGAGTCGCGGTCCTCTTGAAGTGCTGTGTCCGTTGTCCCATGGTGCCCGAGCAGCAGTCCCTCTGCAGTGTCTCCGAAGAACAACACTTCCTGAGAATATCAGAGGTCAGATTTACATCTCGGACTGGAAAGGTCTTGGCGGAACAAGTCGCGGTCCTCTTGAGGTCAACATCAAGTCGGCCTGGTTCCTGGTGATACCATAATGATGATCATTGTTTGTAGAGGCGAAACTTCTCCAGCTTTATGTGAGCCTCCGTTACCAGGTTTTAGTTATTAGGGCGACAACTTTAGGATACGATGAACCTGCTTCCTAAAGATTATGTCCTGATGGACGCGTGTGCTCGATGGAAGTTATGTTCACGAACGTATCCTTGCTGGTTGCGTTCATATATCAACTTTCTTGACTATAACATCTTTCAAAATATCCTCCATAGCTAGATCTTTCAACCGTATCCCGCCGTCTAACTCTAAGAAAATGAGACACAAAATTAGCAATAGTAAGTGGTCATTAATCCTTGACCTTAATCCAGTGAAAGAGGTGTACAGGATTTCTAAAAACAAATGAATTCATACCAAGAATGATGTAATCCCAAAGCCGACCTGGATAACTCGGAAAATAGGAGAATAAATTCGCCAACAGAAAAAGAACGTTTTAAATTTTCACATTAAAGAAAAACAACAAAAATCGTGAAGAACTGATAAAACTTCTAAAGTTATATAAACGACTCATGCGTCGAAATAAACGTGAACATGAAATATAATATCCAGGAATGTTAAGAACGACCCTAAAGGAATTCTTTCACCGTGTAAGACAAACAGAGAACGTAAAAAACAGGACCGCTCATAACCTACCGTGGTAGAGTAAATGCTGATGACAAGGAAATGGCCTTCGCGCCAAGTAAATCCCTCAACTCTGTATTCACAGTCGATGACGTATCACGCATTTATCTCAACCTAGAAATATGTTTCGAGGGTCTCATGACGAAGAATGAATGGAAACGAGAATCAGGAGTCTTGATTAACGTTGCTAATGCAAAGACTGCAAGATACCTTCAAAACAGATCAAATATTTTTTTTTCTTTTCCAGTTCACATATACACAGACTAAACACAGAAAAATGCATACATATCCCTTGATTTCTTTTCCTCATTCCAGATTCAGAGGACAGAACTACGTAGTGCAGTAGAGGGTGGGACAGTGTTGCAAGATCTCATTGCAGGATTTTCCTCTACGTTCTACTCTATTCAGTTCCATGCAGGCTTGCTGAACAGATGCATGGTACTTCTTCAGTTCTTTTTTCTTGCCGGCTGTTGCTGCCGGAGGGAGTGGAGAAAGGGGAAGGGGGGTGGCGAAAGAGCCTTCTTGCTGTACTGTCCTTACCTCATCCACTTAGAACAGGAATAGGAATAGGTAGATAGAAGTTCAAAACCAATAACCTAAAAGTGTACCAACTGGCCGCCCGCCTCCTCTCCTGCCCGTCTCTCCCCTGTACTGGAATCCCATGCTATCTACTGCTTCGTCAGGACCCAGTCTCCCTCCTCCAAGCTGCGCGATCTGCCAAAGCCTCTCGGTATTCTCTCGCAACCGCAACGTTCCAGGAACCACAATATGAATTCTGTAGGGCTGAAAAAAAAAAAGGAGGCAAATGAGGACATGGACTCGGACTTAATAATCTCCGGTGACCTACAGCCAAGTGAGCAGTGCACAGAAGCAGTGAAAATAAAAGCGAACAGGATATTCCTGGCAGCTTGATGCACTACTATCAACTCAGTGCAATTTTAATTCATCGACGTCTGATGGAGTCAACTCAAAAGCAACGTAACTTAAAAACCGGCAGTGCCATGTGAACTGCATCCCGGTGAAAACTCTGCCATACAGAGCGAGACATCCGTCCGTCCCTCTTGCTAATCTCAGGCTATATACACCTGTATCCTCACAGCTTTCTATGGACATAGTTCTTTTTTTTTTTTTTTCGAGAGAGAGAGAAATAACCTGTCGACCCTCGACTCCAGTGAGCCATACAGTTGTGTCGTGTATACTTCTTGGGAGGACGTCCTAAACAAGAGTCTCTCATTGGACAGGAGGGGAAAAACATGAGACTTTTGGCTGGCCAATCAGCAGGACGAAAGAAGAAGAAGAAAAAAAAAAAGATGTTCTTGATGACGACAAATTGATATTGAACAACGGGGATATATTGGCCGGCCCCCAGCTGGTCGCCCGGGGACGAGGATTACGGTGAAGGGGCTTGTGTCGCAGGGGGAGGGGGAAGGGGGATTGAGGGGGAGGGGGAAAGGGGAGAGAGGAGGACGAGAGGCAAGGCGAGGGGTAGTGGAAACAGGAGACAAGAGAGAAAGTGATCCAAACAACAGATAAACGGATACACAGATAAGAGATATACATGAATTAAAGTGTGTGTGTGTGTGTGTGTGTGTGTGTCAAAATAAAACGTCAAGAGAAAAATCAAAACATTAGCGTGGTCTGTGAAAGTTACAGGTAAAGGGAAAATATGGAGAACTATTTTCTTTTTATGTAGATATTTGTCACCAATATACGTATATAATCAGGCCATTTGGTATGACGAATGCCCCTCCCTGGTCCTGTCACTTGGCCATAGACTATTATTTTTGTGATGTATTTTGTACGTCTTTTTCTTCTTCTTTTTTTTTTTTTTTTGTACAGGACGAGCCATGATCCAGGCCGTGCACTGGTGGTCGACCATCCTGCAGATAAAGATGGTTCTTTAAACAGTCTACTGAAAGGCCGGCCGGTCGGTGTCTCATTCATCGGGTGAGTAGTCCATCAGGTAATCAAGTACTCAGCCAGCGACCCAGCCGCTCGGTCCGTCACTCCTAAGAACTTTCCAGCCGCTCAGCTAACCAACCAAATCTACGTTCAGTCGATTGTAAGCTACTGATCAACCAGGGATTCAGGCAAGCAACCAATCATTCGATCAGCCGTTCATTTCAGTAAGCAGCCCTCACGTGAGACGGCCAATCACTTCATGTCTCGTCCTCTGATTGAGGCGTCTGCATATCCTTTCATCCAATCATTCTACCAAAAAAAAAAAAAAAAAGAATATTCCCCCCCAAAAAAAAAATCTTGTTAACCAAATGTACAGTCACGTGTCTGACTGCGAGCAGGTCAGACAGTTCCTCCAGCCAACATGTGATCCAGTCAAACACTCATCCATTCGTGCAATCAAACAGGTAATCAGACCTAATCCAAGTGAAGGCAGAGGCAGATGTGAGGAGGATTGGCGAGATAGACATGAATGCCCGTGTGAGCTTGACTCAGAGAGGTCGTGAGAATGGGAGGCTGCCTCTGCCTGGTCCATTACCAAATGAACAGTTGGTACTCGGCGTGGGGGATGCGCCCGGAGAGCGGAAGAGGAAGAGAGAGAGGAAGGGAGAGTGCGAAAAAGAGAGAGAGAGAAATAGGTGGCGAGGGACAGAAAGGAAAGAAGTATTTTGGGGCAGCGGTAGTAAAGAGGGAAGAGGAACGCCTCTCGAGAATAATTCAACACATGTAAACGAGAGGTGCGAGACGGCCCCTTCGTCAGAGATCCTCCCCCAAGCTTCTGGATGGCGTTGAACGCCTCGACCAGACCACCTGAGGGGGATCCAGTGACGGCGTCTTGTCTCCTGACCTCCTGGTGATCCACGTCCGTATCAGCCATAAGATGGATTAATGACCGACCATCAACACGGCCGGCCCAAAACAAGTTTTATGCTTGGACGATGACAGAGGCGAAGAATGAGATAGTTTAACCCTTGACACCTCTTTCCGATAAGACACTTGCTACGGGGAAGGTTCCGGAGGAATGAAAGTTTGCTAGTGTAACGCCGACAGTAAAAAAGAAAAAGGGCAATAAATTACTTACCGGAAATCATCATCCACTTAGCTTAACGTCTGTAGTTGGTAAACTTACGCAAACCATCATTCGGGATACGACTGCAAGCCATTTAGTGGACCGTTACTTAACATGGCTTTCGACGAAATCGCTCATGTCTGACAAATCTGCATCATTCCTCTTATGATATGATCAAGGTGTATGATGAAAGTAAAGCAGGTGATGTCGCCTATCTAGATTTTCAAAAAGGCATTTGATAAAGTCCTACATCAAAGGTTACTTACTAATGTTAAGTCGCACAGCATTCAGAGGTTGTAGTATGATGATGGTTAGGAAATCAGCTGACTGGCCCTAAACAAAGAGTAATGATTAATGGTCAGTCCTCTGAACGGCTAGACGTAACAAGTGGTGTGCCACAGGGATCAGTATTGGGACCGGTTCTCTTTCTCATATACAGTAATGATACTGACAACGGGTTGCATTGTGAGATATCGAAATTCGCGAACGAACTAAATTGGGAAATAAATCTACAACAGAAACTGAATGTCTGCAAAGTCACAGTGACAGAAAAACTGATGGACTGGGCTCACACGTGTCAAAAGAATTATAATAATGATGAGTGCAATGGTTTACATATCAGTAGCAAAAATGAAAAAGCAAATTACGATATGAATTTCATTTAGCTGCAATTTGCACATGAGAATATGGACTTCGGAGCAATAATCTCTGGTGACCTAAAGCCAAGTAAGCAGCGCACAGAAACACTAAAAAGGGACAACAAAATTCTTGGATTCATAGGTACGGCTTTCCAATTTCAGTCTGGAAATTATCCTCACTCGTAACAAGTCGCTGGTGCGTCACCATCGTATTCAGTTTCGGTCACCCTACTTGAGGAAAGACAAGACAGAATGGAGCTACCAAGAAGATTCTCGGGATGAGATACAAATCCCATGACAGCCGAATACACGAAATGAATTTACTTAGCTTAGAAAACAAGTATTCAGAATCATTAAAGGCTTCCAAAATCTCGGTCTAACGAGCTACCTAAGGATGGATTCGTCCGATTTCACTCGCAAAGGTTTCATCTCAAATGAGACGAGGTACTTTCTCCTCTACAGGAGTGTTAACATTTGGAATGACTTACCAATCAGAGGAATTGAAAGTAGTAACACTGATACGTTTAAGCATAGATTTGATCAATATTTCGCTTCAGATCCACGAATGACATTATTTGCATCTCCTTAGCTGTCTGAAAAGTTTACAGGTCTTCATCTTTGAGAAATCTGTGTCTTTGTACTTCTACTACACTAATCCATGAGTTTCTGTTCTCTTCCACTATCACATACACCCTCGTTAGGACCCACTGGTCTGTTTCTATTTGAATTTCTTTGTTTCCAGAATGACAGATCATGTTTCATGAATTTAATTAACTTTTCTTAGTCATATGTATAACACTTGGGACTCCAAAATACTCTCTGATGCTACATACTTGGAAATTTGGTTAAGCCTTTGATAAAGGACTATATAAGAAACTGCTAAGCATAGTTAGAGTTCCAAGCTAATGATATTGACTCTGCGTGGATAAAGAACTGGCTTTCTCAGGGGAAGCAGAGAGTGGCATTAAATGGGGGAAGCAACTGACTGTCTTTACGTGTCTAGTGGAGTTCCACAAGGCTCAGACCTGGGACCCATACTTCTCATCACGTACGTCAATGACATGACGACAAGACTCAGCCGTAGAATCTTAAGATTTGCCGACGACGCGAAATCTAAAAACACAGCCAACTAAAAGAAAGGCTGGCTGAAGACTCGGAGGGATTTAGATCAACTGGTAGAGAGGACAGAGACACGGCAGATGGATTTCAATACAGGCAAATGCAAGAATCATGTGTACAAAAATACTTGGTAGACTTCGACAAAAAGTTGAAGAAGAGAAAGGCTTTAAAGTGATTATGGCCTTAAATACGGTAAACAATGCCCAGCTGCATGCAGTGAGGCCAGTAGGATGATTAGGTGTCACAGCCATAGATGTAAGCTACAAAACAAAGGATACGATACTCACCTTTCACACTGCCCTGGATTGACCTCCTCTAGTCCTGGTCACCGAACCTGGTTAAAGATAAAGAGGAACTTGAGCGAATTCAAGGAAAAGCAACCAATCTAAACCCTTCACTCAGAAATTAGCCTTATATGGAAAGACTCAAAGACTTTAAGTCATTCTCTCTCCCTCCTTCTCTCTCTCAAAAAAGGCGACTTGATAAAACTGTTCAAAATAGTTAATGATTTCGAAAACATGACATATGAAAATTTAATCACCTTAAGACAAAGACTCATTGATCAGAAATAATGGCATGAAGATAAGAATAAGGAGATGTGATGGTCATGTAAGCATATATTTTACCACATTCAGTGTGGTGGAACATTGGAATAATCTACCTTCCCAGAGTACACGTAAACACCGTAAATACCTTTAAGTCGAGGTGAGATAATAACTTCAGTAGGATCTCTTACAGATTCCAGCCGCAGAATAGATGTCATCAAATGATCACATGATCACTATGTGGCCGTTGGCAACTCAAGGGTTGGGCCGTTTTGATAACTGTTTCTTTCTCTACACGTCGAAGCTTTGGAACTCTACCCTCTCATGTCTTTCCCAATTACTATGACCTGGCACATTTTAAGAGAAAGATTTCTCACCTCCTCTAATATTCGTAAATACTTTCTCTTGTCTCTTCTTTTCCCCTTTTATTAACCTTTCTATATTTCACTTACAGCCCGGCCTTGAAGTGGAATTGAATAGGAGCCTCCAACTGAAAAACAAGATAAAAAATAGAATAAAATAGCGAACTTTTCCATTCCACACTTTCCAGAAAAGTTTCCATGCCAGTTTCTTACCACAATACTATTTTTTTTCACATCATTTCCCTGCCGACAGTTGAGCCGGAGGGAGAGGTGGGAGCGGAGGTCTCTTCTGTTCGGCTATCCTGTTTCTACCACTATATTCAGTTTCATTTTTTTTTTCTTACAGAATAAACTCATATGGACCATCAGGTCTCCTGTTAGGTTACAGAATAAACTCATATGGACCATCAGGTCTCCTGTTAGGTGTCCTTCCCATGTGCTCCCATGTACGTACACATATAAATATCGACGCATGAATACAAATCAGTACCATCTATACACATCCATGTTTTACATGAAATACAAATCCGTACTTACACAATACAACACGCATGTATCCCAATATATTCATCATACACCCACCGATCAAATACATGGGTTATCGTGTTTACAATATTCACTTACACATGTGGCGTTACCGGACTCCGCCTGCTTAAGGTTACACTGAAAGTGAATAGTCATCTACGGCGAGGCTGTATCATCGTCAGCTCACCAAATGGTGCACAGCCTTTGTCGAAAAGCTTCTCATTCCATAGGAGTCCATCATTTCCCAGCTACTGGAAGTAACGCAACTTTGAAGCCATCACAGGATTGGGCCCGAATGGGTTCGAATCCCGGGCTCGGCAAAAGACTTACACCCAATCCAGGTGTTCATCCTCACCTCGATAAACGGGCACCTGCCTTAGGCTAGTGTGTGTGTGTGTGTGTGTGTGTGTGTGTGTGTGTGTGTGTGTGTGTGTGTGTGTGTGTGTAAATATAGGATGAAAAACATGGTACAATATATACAGAAGGCTAAGAGACAGGGCAACACAAGTGTGAAACTCTCTCCCCGTAACACACATATATAGTAGTCACACACACACACACACACACACACGCGCTAATGACTGGTCCATTAGACTAATTTCCTAATGAGATATTTGATGAATGCATCTGACACTGTCATGGCCGACGGCTTCCTATGGTAGCCTGTTATTCAGCCAGACCGGCTAATGACGGGATTATTCTTCCTCCACTAATTACCCGACGGTATCAATTACCACTGGCAAAACTGATACAAAACCCTCTTCCCGCTCGTGCGGGCACATTTCCCGTGCAGCGAGCGACATGAAGACTGGGGGATTCAGAGAAGGACACAGTCGACAAATAAGCATGTTACCTGGAAAAAATCATTTTAGGAGGAAGGAAAGATAACCGGAAAGAGAGAGAGAGAGAGAGAGAGAGAGAGAGAGAGAGAGAGAGAGAGAGAAACGCTCAAGTATCGAGATAAGCGAGGCTCGGCAAGTGGGAGCAGCTTCAGAAGTTGAGTCTGAAGATAAGACTGACCACCGCTGTGACGCCTGAGAGAGATGAATGGTGTTGTGGCTCTCTCTCTCTCCCTCTCTCTCTCCCTCTCTCAAGCACAATGGAGGAGAGGGGGATCATCCATCAGTAAGGCCTAAGCCAAAAACAGCTGATAATTTGCGGAAACGCAGGTGATCAGCTGATACCACAAAAGACTTCACAGATGGCAAAGATATACCAACACTTGATCACCCTCATATGAACCACCCTATGACCTGTGAGGAGGAGTTATAACATAATAAGGTAGTCTGCTTTTAATCACTTACGACTGTGATCCACGGATTTGGCGATTAGGCTGACAGATTAGCGCTGGCCAGTATCAGAGGAGGGCGAAACATGAGGCCGGAGACATGATTTAAATCCAGAGTTCAGGCCAAACCCGTACTTTATTGGTAGGATGATGAGAGACTAGCCTAAGCAGGATGATGAGTGACTGGCCCAAGCAGGATGATGAAAAATTGGACCCAGCTGGATGATGAGAGAGGGGCCCCGGCAGGATGATGAGGGAAGGGTGAAAGCAGGATGAAGAGAGAGGAGCCCCCAACACAGTGATGTGAGAGTGGCCTCAGCAGTATGGTGAGAGTCACCCCAGAGGAATGATGAGAACATGTCCCGAGCAGGTTAATGAGAGAGTGGCCCGAGCAGAATGATGATAGAATGGCCCAGCAGAATGATGAAAGAGTAGTCCCAGCAGGATGAGGAGAGAGTGGCCCCTGCAGGATGAGGAGAGAGTGGTCTCAGCAGGGTGATGAGAGAGTGGCCCCGGCAGAATGATGAGAGTGGCCCCAGCAGGATGATGAGAGAGTGGCCCCAGCAGGATGATAAGAGTGGCTCTAGCAAGATGATGAAAGAATGGTCCCAGCAAGATGATGAAAAAATGGCCCCAGCAGGATGATGAGAGTGGCCCCAGCAGGATGATGAAATAGTAGTCCCAGCAGGATGATGAGAGAGTGCCCCCAGCAGGATGATGAAAGAATGGCCCCAGCAGGATGATGAAATAGTGGTTCCAGCAGGATGTTGAGAGAGTGGCCCCAGCAGAATGATGAATCAGTGGTCCCAGCAGGATTAAGGGGGGGGGGAGGGGAGAGCAGCACAGGAGACATCTTTGGGCTGATAATGTTGCCTTGAGGATGGAGTTCATCTTCCTTCACGAGATGTATGGACACTCCTGCCCTCACTTGATGTAGATTATGAGGCAATATCGTTGAAGACGACCGTATCTAATGTAGGGGAAAAGATGAGGCGGGTGAGAGGGCTTTAGTCACAGTACATACAGGGAACTGTTGGAGGACGAACTGCCTATTGCCAAAGTTTACAGTCTACCGCCATAGTACTGCGACAGTTAACAGTCTACTGGCGAAGTTTACAATTTGTTGGTAAAGTTTACAGTCTACTGCCAGCTTGATATCTATTGGCACAGTTAACAGACTATTTTCATTTTAAAACACACTATCCATAGTTTACAATCTCCTAGCAGATTCAGTTCTTCCAGGCCCTAATCTTCCAGGGTGCTGCTGACCTGCTGGTCGTTGATATTTGGATTCGGATGAGCGGACGTTCCACCAGCAAATTCCTGTTGCGTTTCGTTGGAGAACGGCGGAGTGGCATTGTTCAGTGGTATAAACATTCATCCCAGCCATTCTTCCTCTTCATGCCTCCCATATCGCCGGCATAACCTTCCCGCTCAACACCTGACATATTTTCCCGAAAATAAATCTCACCAGCAGCCAGTAACTTCTATCTTGCCAAGGAAATGGATGAGTAATTGGCATCGGGGTAAGTCATCGAGCGTCCAACAACTTCCCTCGTCGTGCCGACAGTTTTCACGACGTAAGTTATGAAGTTCAGGTACCGATGCCCACTGTCGCAGCTGAGGGAGAGAGATAGTAGAGAACGGAGGTGAGAGAGAGAGAGAGAGAGGACCATGAGAGACAGACAGATCATGGAGGCGGCTACGGTGTCGTGAAAAAAGTGAGAGGCAGACGGAGTCTCATTCAAAGCAGAGGTAATAAGCGTCAGCTGCCCAGCACAGCTTCAGCACTTTTGTACTTACTGAATATTTCTGAAAAAAAAATCGTGGCCAACTTCTACTGCGGTTCATCACCGTCACAATTCGTAACGCTTTAGTGTACTCTCTCATGACCAGAACAATACACCCCCACCAGTCTCACCTCGCCCTTGGCCAGAAATAACAAGCCAAACGACGTCTTGCAGAATTTGCACGTCGGGAAAATCTAATTTCCAGCTCTGTACTCACAGAGGCCCAGCACTACGGCATCATCTCTGCAGTACCGGCACAGCTCCTAGACTTCCGCTTAATCTCGTGAAATGTTCTCCTCCGAAAATATATTTTCATCCACGGGTGGCCATCGCTGCCCCAGTGCACCCACAACACACCATTCTGACCCAGTCCCACCCTGCCTGCTCTCTCGCCTCGCATTCATCACTCCCTTCCACAGCCTCTGCACCAACGAACCCTGATCCTCGTGTTCATCCCCTTGTAAGTCATGTTCACCTACGATAAACTGAACTTTAAAGTCACTTTCTCCTTATGACTCACGTTCTATTTTCTGGATAATAACCAACTGTCGCTTGTAAGATCCCCTGGCCCACTGTACACTGCCGTCTGTGACACCACGTACAGTAGGTTCAACACAGTACCTGTCCTGTTCTCTAGTACACTTATCCTTGGTAAAGGTACAACATAGTACTTGTGCCACCCTCTGGTACACTTTCCCCACGTGCAGGGAACGACTACGTACCTGCATCACTCTCTATATACACTTGCCCCTGGTACAAGGTACAAACAGCCACTGTACCACTCTGGTACGCACATCCAAGCTCCAACACACCGTCAACAACTTCATTACCCTCCCCGCTCCAAGTCCTCACCGACTCCTCTCCTGGCGTGTCTCCTCCGACTCCTGCGGCTTCTTCCTTCGCACATCGTTCTCGCGCCGTCTCCCTCGGCATCACCTTTCCACAACGCTAGGGGTCTTGAGCCATCTTCATCTTGCGTTTCCCATCTTATCCATTTTACTGAGTTGTAATGATAATTTCATTATCTATTTATCTTTCCTCAATAGTTAATAACAAATATATCAATTGCACTCTGTTTCTTTCTTGTTCTTCGCTGGCGTCTCTCTCTCTCTCTCCCTCTCTCTCTCATCTCTCTCCCTCCCCACCCAAGGCTACGGCTCAGCCAGGCGGACCGGCTGACATGTATATGAAAATTCAACCCATAAGCGCACCTCGCACGATCGTCGTAATCCAATACGGCGCTAATCCACCACCATGCGCCAAGGCTTTTCATCATACTCTTTACCTGTTGGATATTCGACCTCAGAGGGCGGGAGCTGTATGAGAAGTATATCACTGTCTTGTGTTTATAACGACAGGATCCTGGTGTTGACGATGGGCGGAGCATCGAGGACCACTGGGATTGAGAACTACTAAGACCAGGGACCACTACGACTGAGAACTAACTACTAGGACCAGGGACCACTGGCATCAAGGATCACTGGCATCGAGGACCACTAGGATTGAGAACTACCAGGACCAAGGACCACTAGGACCAGATACCACTGGGACCAAGAACCACTAGGACTGCAAACTTCTGGGACCAGAGACCTATGGGACCCAGGACCACTAGGATTGAGAACTGCTGGGACAAGGGACCACTGGGATCACCAGGACTACGAGCCAGTGGGACCAAGGACCACAAAGACCGAAGGAGGAGGATCCAGTAAGCGATAAATGACGCTGGGAAGTTAGGAAAATGGCGAGAAGATAATAATACAATACGTTAAGAAAACACTAAATGTTAAGGATAACATACAGCAGTTACCGTATCATCTACTTATGCCAGAGACGGCGTGTCTGAAACACGAGCGTCATATGACACAGCAGAGTCCACTGGGCGTGTCACATCCTGGGATCTGGTAATCTCGGTGCAGGAAGTGAGTGGTTAACACATCTGTCCCGTCCCACGAGGCGCGGCAACAGGCACCCTGCAATGGCACTCTTACCCCAGCGGCTGCCACTTGGCTCGTGATATATTCCAGTCGGGTGTGGGCAGGGGAGTGTACAGGCCACCCAGCTGGCTGGCTAGAGGACTCAGGGATTCCTGGGTGTTGGTGTGGGTGTACGGTACACCTGACTCTTCTCACAGGTGTTTAGTAGAGTAGGAAATATGCGAGGAGGTGTTTTTCCCTTTCATACGTATGTTTGCATTTAGGTTATAAAAAGTAATTTTGATAAGACAACCAAAAAGGACAAGAAAGAGTCGCACTTTATCATTTCAAAATAGTTGTTCTTTTTAAACATTTTTCAATGTATTCTTCTCCTCCTCTTCCTCTTCTTCCTCCTCCTCTTCCTCTTCTTCTTCTTCTTCCTCCTCCTCCCCCCTTATTATCATTAATTTTCTTCCATTTTTTCATATTCTCAACTTACAGGTTTCCACTTTACTCCTCATTGTCAAGGTGGCGCTTCTCATCCCTGTATAACAGACCGTAGGCGGTGTGTTGCCGGCTGCGGGTGGAGGAGGGGGGGGGGAGGCCGTCTGTGGAGCCCTGGGATGAGAAAGCAAGTGACAAGAAGCGGAGGCTCTTATCGGGAGCCGCGCCAGATGAAGAGGCCATTGCCAGAATTTACTGCCATAAAAAGTGAAGGAGAGTCGGTAGTACCTACTCCATCCGGCGACGGAGGAAGGCGGGAGGGAGTAAGTGCAGATAACGGTACCGGGCAGGCAGGGGACGTGTTTGGCAGGCATTACTCATGCCACGGTAGCACGACGCCGAAGAGAGAGAGAGAGAGAGAGAGAAAAAAAAAATATTCAGTATAGATAAATATATGCTCGATGGATACAAAGCTCCTCTTCTCTGGCGACGAGTATCATTCTGGCGTCTTGCTCGCACTACGCCTCACATTCTACTAAGCAAACACACGGACCATTCTGACGTCATCCATCCTCAGGCAGCAGACAGTGTCATATGACTCAGATATATCTTAAATACGTACAGTACCTAGTCAAAGGAGGCTCCCTTGCAAATATGAAACACTGCCTATTCTACATATGAACATCAAATCCATATATATATATATATATATATATATATATATATATATATATATATATACACACGAA
>JAYMFT010394780.1:0-19406 GCA_038088735.1 Panulirus argus
AAAAACAGACAGAGAAGGTATTTACAGATTTTTGAGAAAATGAAAAACATGTCTTTTGAAATGAGCCAGGTCATAGTCTTCCGAACTTAGTCACCACTTTTTGTAGTTTCTCACTTGAAGCAGCCACCAGTGCTGTATCATCAGCAAATGACATCTGACTCACTTCCCATGCCCTCTCATCCCCCACAGATTACATCCTCGCTCCTCTCTCCAAGACTTGCACTCACCTCCCTCACCACCTCATCCATAAACAAATTAAACAACCATGGTGACATCTCACATCACTGCTGCAGACCAACCTTCACTGGGAACCATTCACTCTCCTCTCTTACTACGCATACACATGCATTACACCCTTGATAAAACTTCTCACTGCTTCTAGCAACTTACCTCCCACACCATATATTCTTAAGACCTTCCACAAAGATTCTCTGTCAGCCCAATTTTATGCTCTCTCCAGATGCATAAATGCCACATAAAAACTCATCTGTTTTAATAAGTATTTCTCACACACATCCTTCAAAGCAAACACATGATCCACACATCCTCTACCACTTCTGAAACCACACTGCTGCTCCCCAGTCTTATGCTCTGTATATACCGTCACCCTCTGAATCAATACCCTCCTATACAACTTACCTGGTATACTCAACAAACTTATACCTCTGTAGTTTGATCATTCACCTTTAACCCCTTTCCCTTTATACAATGGCACTATAATGCATTCTGCTAGTCCTCAGGCACTTCACCATGATCCATACATGCTCTGAATATCTTTCCTCTTTCACTAGCAATTTTACTTTTTCATCACACCACTCATTATCCTTTCTAATCTGCCCACCTCCCACCTTCACATGCCACATGCATCTCTTGCACATGCCATCATTGCTTCCCTAAATACCTCCCAATCCTTATCCACTCCTCTTACTTCATTTACTCTCACCTTTTACCATTTTACACTCAATCTCTCATGATATTTCTTTGCACAAGTCTCCTTTCCTTGTTCACTTACTCACCACTCTTTTCTCCCTGACATTTTTCCCTCTTTTTTCGAAAACCTCTGCAAGTCCTCATCCTCACCTCCACAAGATAGTGATTAGAGATCCCACCAGCTGCCCCTCTCAGCACATTTACATCTGAAAGCCTCACTTTTACAGTCCTATCTGTTAATATGTAATCTGATAATGCCCATTGACCATCTCCTACTCATACACATATACTTGTGTATATCCCTCCTTTTAAACCAGGTATTCCCAGTAACCAGTCTTTTATCAGTAAACAACTGCACAAGCTCTTCACCAATTCCATTCATAGCACTGAATATCCCATGCACCCCTGGTATACCCTCAACTGCCACATTACTTACCCTCACATTCAAATCACCCATCGCTAATACCCAGTCTCTTACATCGAAACTGCTGACACATCACTCAGCTGCTTCCAAAACACTTATCTCCCATGATCTGTCTTCTCATGGCGAGGTGCATAAGTGTTAATCACCCATCTCTCGCCATCCACTTTCAGTTTTACCCACATCAGTCTTTGATTTGCCTCCTTACATTCTATCACACATTCCCACATGAGTAAACTTGCTAGAAAAATACACACAGAGTTCACCTCAGGCAAGGAAACAAGGAGCAGTTGATCAGAGAAGCATGAAAAGGTTGACCAGAAAGGTAAAGTGACCCATCCCTTAGCCTGGCAAAGGATATCGGGTTAGCTATTAATCCCATTGTTTATTGTCTGAATAGGCCATCTTTCACTAGTTCTTGAAACTTCAAGCTCTCTTTCATTAAGAGAGCTGATCCTCCCCACACCTTGCCTTCTCTTTTCATTTTCACTCTCATGTACTCCTCTGGGCAGAACAGGTAAGAACTCATATCCTTTGTATCCCCAGTTTCCAAGACTTGTAATACCAGTTGCACTTTCTCTCGTATGATCTTTGAATTCCAGCTCTTTACCATGAACTGTTAATCCATCAACATTTGAATACATTACTTCAACTGATATTATCATATAATACTCCTGCCCTCCCTGCATTTCTAGTGGGGCTGTTCCAATCTCTTGCCATACAGCATCTCTAATTTTTTGTCTTCTGTCTGTACTCTTTGCTTTTCTACCTCTCATCCTTTGAATTATTACATTTGGTGAATATCCCTCTAAATTCCACCATGCCTTAAGATTCTTAGCTTTTCTAAGTACTTCCTGGCTTGATAGCTCCAAGTCAAATGTAACCATACCTAGCTGCCCCTTTACATCTTGGGTACAAGCACCAATTCCTTTTTACATCACAGAAAGTGCATCTGGCAGTCCCATAATGTCTATAAATCTTTCAATTTACATATCCTTCTTTTTTTTCCTTGCCCTTGTGTTGTGTATGATCTTACAAGCCAAAGTTCATCTGGCAGTCCAGTGATGTCCATGATTCTTTTATTATGTATATCTTTCTTTTGTCCCTGTTCTTATCTGATGCATGATCTTACAAATGAAAAATAATCAGTAATTTATGTCCGAAACCTCCTTCTTAATTAATCTTTGAAATTTTGGTGGCATTAATATTTCAGCTAGATCTTCTTGTGTGGAAGTGTCAATTTCTGTCTATCTGTTTAGCTATCTGTATCTCTGATGCTTGTTCCAATTAGGACTCCTTCAAAGTGGTGGCCACGGCAACAGAGTCTCCACAACTAAAAGAACTCCAGCTCTGCTTCATAGCCTTTAGTGTCTCACCCTTAACAGGCCACTGGCAGAGGGCAAGCCTAGTGCATTGTTTGCAGAGGCTCCTACCTGATGTTCCTAATGACTACTTCTGTCTAATAGTCCTACCTACTACTTCTACCTAATGTTTCTACCTAATGCTCTTGCCTAAATAATATTTTCTACTACTTCTGTCTGCTGCTCCTACCATTTTGCCAAAAGGCATGGCTGGCATATAGTACTCACCACAGGAAAATCTAGAGTTACAAAAAATGAGCTGCATGAATTAAGTGTTGTAAAATGTTACATATGATGAGGAGAGATTGTATGTTTGTAGACAGAATGCCAGAAGTCCACATGTTAGTGAGGCAGAAAGAAAAGACATCTGCCTGTGTGAGAGGAGTGCAGTTTGACAACCACTAAAGTGCTGGTCCATTAAGATGTCACTAATTAAGATGTCTCTAATTTTCTATATAATCTCTCTTTTAATTAGCAAGCACTGTCCCTGAATGCTCTGTACTTTTATAAACCTTCCATCAACTAGCCCATATGCTTCCATGATTGCTTCATCTCTGTCAGTACATATTGTTATTTTGATGGCTTCACTTAATTGTCTGTGTACATCAGTTTGTGTCATCCCAGGTCTGTGTTCCTTTCCATCACTCTTCACAGTCTGTTGATCTACTTCCGAAATTGCTCCACCTAAACTTTTGTCCTCAACTATCATCAGTCTGTGTGTGTGTGTGTGTGTTAGTCATTTTCAGTACCAGAATGGCTGTTGATATTAATTCAATAGATCCTGAAAGTGCTTTCATCTTTTCCTCTGTCTAACTGGCTGCTGGTATTGTTTCTGTAATTCCTTACCCACTGTTGTCTTCTATAGATTTTGTATATTTTTTTCTATAGATTTTGTATATTATTCTGTCCTTTCCTCTGACTACATGGCCTCTAGTACATCCAGAGAAGACACATCAGACATTGTCTGCTTCTTAATGGCTTCACCTTCTTTCTTCTGTTTTGTATCTCCTGAATTTTCTCCACTCAACTGTATTTCTCTTCCTTTCTAGTTTCATGACTCCCTTCATGATCTTGGAATACTTTCTCATTTTTCTTAACTCTAGCTCTACTTGTAATACCCTGTGATCATGCTCCTTAACAGGTTCCCATAGCATCTCCAAACATTTGCTCTCTGGTGTTTTCATCTCTCATTTATTCTTTGCATTCATCTCTGGCCTCCTCTTTGCAGATCTGGTTTTGAGTGACTGGTTTTGGTACATTCCTGTAAATGAGTGCTAGCTAGCTATTCCTGTCTCAGGCAGTGCTAGAGGTCTTAAATTATCCCTCACAGTGATACTAATAATGATAATGAAGCTTACTAATGCATGTCATCCCAGAAACAAGGGAAGAATTTAGATCTTTATCGAACAAAATGTTGCCTTTTGGGTACATTAGAAATAAAAATTTTACTTTCCTTTGGCAAAATGCTCTTTTATATGCTAACTTACTGCACTTGTCCATTTTATAATGTTATCCACTCTCTTTCTTACAAATTAGGTCCCCTTAAAAGGAGAAAAATAAAAGAAAGAAATGTTATTGTTTCACTGGATTAGTAACAGTCCTTCATTTGATTTGAACGAGGGAAATTTCCATTCGCAGTCCCCATTTAAACTCACAAAATTTGGCACACTGAAACTGAATATCTAATGTATATACTGCTCAGGTGCCCCTTCATATTCTACCCCTCTCCTAACTTGTGCATAGCAGGTTCATGAGCTGCAGACCCTCCAAAATCATGCTAGAAATAGGGAGCACTGACTGGAGCTTGCAAGCAAATTATGGTTGAGGACACATATTTGCATAAATTTGCATATTAACTCCATGACTACAGCATTCCTGATATCCACTATGCTGATGATTTTCAGATATGCTGATATCTCCTTAGATTGTGACTGATAGGAACATAATTATCTTAAATGATATATAGCTCAACCTTGTCGAGCTTGGTTTACGTATTTACTTTTGCTTCTCTGCTGACATGCATATGATCATAGGTATGCCAGGAGCACTGTCAGGCATACTTAGTGAGATATATTGCATTTTTGGAAGCCTTTTTTTCATGAATAGATATGATTGATAGGGGTTTCCATTACTAATATTTGTTATTTTGTATGATGTTACATCTTCATAAAGTGTTATGTAATGTGAGGGTGCAAATTTCCTACAGGCAACTTTAACATCTCCATATAGACTGACGTATACATAAAAAGATTGGCTGCAGCATCTGGTAATAATGCATAGGATACCAATAAGGACATTGATGGTTGGATATTTCACCTTGAGGCAGAGGCAGGCATTCTACAAATTTTAATCATTTACATCAGCTGCAGAGAACAGAAAATGAAATAGGGTGACTTACAGGATACTACCCAGCTGCAGTGAATGGGTTGATAAGGAAAGCTGATTTTTTGTGAGTGCTCTAATTCAGGAATACTGAATAATGTGAAGTTAAAATCAACGACATGTATTAGGTAGACAAATGCCTTACAAAATCTTTCCAAGTTGATTTTTTCTTTTTTTCCATACTTAGAACATTATCAAAAGATATATTTCCCTTTTATAAGCTGCTGATTATTGACTGAACTAGCTTCAGAGAGTGAAGTGTTCAAGAGACAGGAGAAAAAAGATGAAAATTATTAACAATTTGGTGGGTTTGGAAAATTTTGTTTTAGTATCTTGACAAAGGTCTCTAGTCATGTTTTTAGATTCCCTGTGTAAACAGACAGCCAAACTTGTATATTACAATAGTTGTAGCTCAAATTTATGTCTTTGCCAAAAATTTTTGCCTACATATTTGTTTTATCATATTCAGTCTTATTCATCCTTACATAGTCTACCAACTGTGTGATAATTATGAAACATTTATTGCAGGCATTTGGAATATCGTCCCTTATACCAGTCAGGACTGAATGATTTTTCTCTCACAGAGTATTACATAGGAGAGCATTTGTTTGTTCATCCAGGCTTGTTTAACTGTTTATCAGCAGGGAAAACTTCATGTTGCATCAAGAATTTGGTTCTCTCTTCACAATCAAAGCCTTTTTTTATAGACCATGATGGAAGGAAAGTGGCTTCAAACTTTGTATTCTTGAGGTACCTCTTATAGGATGAGATTAGTACAAAGGTCCTTGGCTTTCAACAAGCCTCTTCCTTTTGACAATACCTGTGTCTAGATCCGCTTGACTTCGTTTTATGGCTTCAAGTATTCCTTCTGTAGAAGAGGATGATCTAGCGTGAGATTTAAATTGTTGTTTATGGTAGGTGTTTTTTTATATGTTTTCAAAAGATTTTTCTTTAAGTCCCTCCTCCTTCGTGTGGTTATGCCCTCAGATGTTTAAGTCTATTTTTGTGTGTGAGAAATGTAAAGTCAGGAGAGTGAAAAGCTACTTCCTAACCACAGGTAGAGCCCAATGAGCAGCAGTATACTTGCCCATCCCTTCCTTCTCCTCTTTCCATTTAAAAGAAATCTTGACAGTAACAGACCCAAGGCACAGACTTTATTGGTCAGTGAATGATAGTGAATCTTGTCTGATCCATTTGTGCCAAATGATCACCATGCGTGAGCTGTTTTTGTGCAGTTGTTAGTCTCTTCAAGTGAGTATCTAGCAGTTTCAAAAGTATTATCATGGTTGTAGAAGATGAATTGTCATGGATGCACCTTATAGGGGTGGTAAGACTGTTTTAACTCTACACAAAGCAAGTGATCATAGATGCTCATAGGGCTCAGCCTATATTAGAAAAGTGGTTTTCATCCTTCAAAACCTACTTTTTTCTTTAACATAACCTTGAGTGGGTAAGACAAATATGACATATATAGTTGGAGTGGCCTGAATTGGAGTTGCTGTGATCAGTGAGTTTTGGAAATGAGAGAACTAGTAAAAAAGAGTGTTATTCTTGGGTCACTATGTAGTCTAGCACTTTAACCCTTAGATTGTAATGTACCAGTAAAGTGGTCCGCTTGACGGGGATGCCATATCCCCTCATGCCACTCTTAATTCGAGCTTTGCATTAAAAGATATGTAAAGTTATACGTGAGATATCTAAAATCACTGATGGAAAGAAAGGTATAGTGTAGTGTAGTTAGATGTAAGTTCAAAGAAATTATACCAAGAAAAATGAATAGAATCATGTTTAGACAGGAGGCATCCATGTTGCAAGCTAGGGCCCTCCTCCATTAACTCAACACCCCCTCCCTACACCAATATAATGGAAAAATACTAATAATTTTTGGGTATTTTCTTCAGAAACAAGATATAGAGATATTCTGTTAAGGAATTTTGTGTTTAATTTTTGTGAGCTTCTTTTCAGATGTGTGCCACAGTCTAAGGGTTAAAGGCTAAGCTTGTATTTCAGACTCAGAAAATAGTTCTTTGAAATATATCCATGCTACTTCTATGGTAATATTTCCATGGATGCTCTAGAATGGGTCCTATTCCACATAGATAGATATATTATCATTTAAAGATCATGCACAGGCTATCACTCCACCTTTTTGTCATATTTGAGGATTTTAAGATGGTGGAATCAAAGTCCAACCAGTAAGTGAGCTTGAGTTACAGTGTTATCTGTTTCATAGGATAGTTAAATACTCTGAATCTTTAGCATTTAACTTCAGGGTCTATCACTTTAATATAGACATTTACTGTATGTGATTTCTGATCTTATTCCCACAACATTGGTAAAACAAAATTCATGTACACTGATAACAAAATCTCTTACATTTTAGTAATTTTGTTTGCAGAAAATTTATTTTAGCCGAAGTTTTCAGCCTACTTAAAAAGCTAGTTACTTAGAGAAAGTGTTTAGGAGAGTCACTGACTTGGATTTGTTATGCCAACTTTGTGCACTGACAGCATGTTAGGGCTCTGCAATTGTTTGTCATGAGAACAGAGGCGGATCCAAAATCTCGCAATAAGAGAGAGAGGCATTCTTATATGATAAGTATATATGAAGCACTCTTCTTCATATTAATCATTTAAAACCTATTATCTATAGTAATGAAATTCTTTTAGGTTACCTAAATTGTTGTGGACATGTAGAACATTGTGGTGTAGGTTATATGCAAATTTTTTATGTATTTTTCCAAAACTAAATCAGTGCACTGCATATGGAAATTTAAGTGGCATATGACATTATCCCAGTGGATCCGCTGCTGGATACAGAGGCTTGTGAATCTTAAGCAAGTTTCAGAAATGCTTGCAACCTGAGCTTCAACAGAGTTTATAAGTGTTGCTCTAATAGCTGCATGAGGCATGACATTTGCATGAGCATGGGTACTTTGTTCTCATTTCTAAGGTCCATACGCCGCAGTGTCCGAGGCTCAGTCAAGCTTAAGCAGCAGAACTACGATCATCTAAAAGAAAATGGGGATATTGGAGCAATGAATCGAACTTCATCAAGTCGGAAACCACAAGATTTGGATATTAAGATGCTGCAGGCTAAGAGACAACAGGCTGAAATGAGAAGGTAAGACATATTTGAAGAGATGGAGTGAGTATTTTGAAGGAGTGTTGAATGTGTTTGATGATAGGGTGGCAGAGGTAGGGTGTTTGGGTCAGGTAGGTGTGCGAAGTGAAAGTCACGGAAAGTGGTTTGGTATAGAGAGAAGAGGTGAGCTAAAATTTTGAGGTATTAAGGTATTTGTAAGGAATGAATATGATATGAGGGAGCAAAGTGAGTGGGGGAAGCCAAAAGAAGGGAATATAGAGGTGAAACCCCAATGCCACACCCTGTCAAAACCTTTGGATATGTCAAGGGCAGCTGCACAGGATTCCCCAAAATCTTTCAGGGATGATAACCAGACATTAGTAAGATAGGAAAGAACATCACTAGTGGAGCTCGTCTTATGGAAGCCATACTGGTGATCAGAGGGGAGACTGTGAGATTCAAGATGTTTGAGGATATGGGAGCTGAGTAGGGATTGAAAGAAATGTTAGATGTCAAAGCAACAGGACGAATAACAAACTCCTGAGGATACAGGGGTTATGGTTGAAAAGCTGAAACTCATTAGCGAGCTGGTAGATTCTGTGCTACCCTCCTGAACAATCTTAGGCCAACCTGTACTCCATGTGCAGTCATCTTTGAATTCATTAGGAAATAAACTTCTCCAGTTACAGTAACTTTGAAATGTAAAAGATGATTTCTACTTTGTTGAGACACTCAGGATGAAGTGAATGAAACTAAGAGGCTCTATCACTAAATTGGTTGCCGGTCAGAGTGTAGAAGACTGTACTTGGTATGTATTAGTACAAAATGTATGACGAATCATTGAATTCTAAATATTCTGTTTTTTGTGGAGTTTGTCTAATTTTGAAAATATGCAGGTAGTCACTCCTTCTGGGTAGTTAATATGCAGATAGTAGACATTTTAGCTATTTAAAGTTTTTTGTTGAAACCCATGTTATTTCCTCTTTATTTTACTAAAAAAGGGTTTGAATGTGTTTATGCAATACTTGTATGCTTTTATGTGACAAAATGCAGCTTTCTAAAGAACACAGTTTTGAGTATGTTGAGATGACCTGAATTACACTGATTGAATTTTATGATTATTGTTTATCGGTTATGTGATAAAGAATGGAGAAGTATGAAGAGGTTATAGAGGTGGAGTGAGTTCGGGGATATTTTGAATGTAATTTTCCTGATCACTACTTAGTAGATATTCTAGATGGAGGTTTACAAAAGTTATTGGCTTAGCTAGTGAGCAATGGTTTTAAGATTATTTGAGAAACAGATCTGTTATTCTAGTGATTCTAGTTTAATTCTTTTTAAGATTTTTGAAGAATCAAATCACTTTTTCTGATAAAGGTCATTTATTTAAATGCCCTGATATATAGAAGGTTTGTCATATCTTATTTGTTTCTGGTATTTGCAGGAATCAGCGTGAGGAGGATTTAAGAGAGAATCATCCATACTTTGATACGCCTCTGTTTGCAGTTGGACGTGAGAGTCGATTTCGAAAGTTCTGTCAACTCATTGTTTATTCCCGTTACGATACAAGTCACAAAGATCCAATAACTGGGAAAGAAAGGAAGATCAAGTATAAGAGGTTGCAGTAAGTATCATGCTTCTTGGATTATGTACTAGAAGAGTATGTAGAAGTAATTAGAGTAGAGATGCAAGAATAAAAACCAAGGTATCATTATTTTGAAAGATTTTTCACAAGTCCGTAGAATTAAAAAAATTGAAAGGATATTTCTATCATCAGATGTATTTTAATTTGTGTAAGCTCCTTTTTTTGTGTGTGAATAAGTTATTAGCTTGGAAACTTTCTGTTGGCTGAGAGAGTCAAAAGAGAAGAGGTGGTTATTTGATAAGTGGCTTTGATGAAGAGTTGATAATATGAAAAAATAAGTAGCTTAATGTAGATACAACAGAAATGTGAAGTTTCACTTACTAAGCATGGCATATGTGGGCCTTCACGCTGACGAGCAATTGTTCATTGCTGAATGGTGGTGTCCACAAGGCAAATAGTCATACTCATTTGGATATATGGGGGGATATAAAATTCATTCTTAAGTTGTAATATTACCATGTAGTCCTCAACCCCATACAGCTATGGGCTGAAAGTGTCTGCCATGTTCCCTAATAAGCTGAAAGTGGGGATGGGGTTGCAGGAGATGCCTGGCTGTCTGGGAAGCACTCATGATCTCTCACTGATATCAGTTTACCTCATTTTGTCCCACTTGCTGTACATCACAGTTTTAGTTAGCTTTTTGTCCTTTGTAGGTATGACTTTGGTTTTTACTCCCAAGAGCTGGATGTTAGTGTGCCCCCAATGTTAGCTGCACCGCATAATACTCAGCAGCATATCTCACATATTTACTGTGTGCCTGTTGGTAATTCAAGGATGGACCACTTTGATATCTCATTCTTTATCTACACCTCAGAGCTTTGGAACTCTCTATCCTCTTGTCTTTTCTAGTTAGGACCTGGCCTTTTGTAAAAGGCACATTTTCTACTTCCTCCAAATATATATTAAAAAAATGATTATTTCTCGTCTTTTCTCTTTTCTTCTCATTAACTCTCTTTAAATGATTATTTCTCGTCTTTTCTCTTTCCTTCTCATTAACTCTTTTTATTTTCAATTAAGGCCTGGCCAGGATGTGGAACTTTGACCATGACTGGAACCTGCAACATAAAAGTGTGTTTTTTTCATACTTGTTCACTGTTTCCCATAATACTGAATTAGTGCCAGAAACTGGGAAAGATCAGCTGCATTTGCTAGCATCCATTCTCAAACTGTTATGTATAATGTGCCAAAACTAGGCCCCCTCTATCCATCCACAACTAGGCCTCATTGACCTTTCTTTGGTTTCCCCTGACTGCTGCATATGCCTTGGTTCAGCCCATTGACAGAATGTCACCTGCTGTATACCACATCGTTCCACTTCATTTTATGCCATTTTTGCCTCACCCCCAGTTGCATGTTCAGGCCCTGAACACTCAGGCTTCTGCTGCTCCATCCTTCCATCTCCTCCTCAGTTCCTCCTTTTGCTTGTTTCCTCCTATTATGAAGATTGTAACCATTGCTGTGCCTTCCCTACTGTAAGGTAGCATCTTTATATACTCTGGACTCAGTCACTCTAGCAATATAATCTCTTTCTTATTAATGGGTGAAGAGGTAAACTTTTAGATGTTTTCATGCTTTACATAAAAAAAAGAAACAGTTTACCTGGTACAGATGGCATACACAAGTAATAAGAGCCAGACTAGCTCCCTTCCCTCAAAGCCAAAAGTTTTCACCTCACTCAAGCTCGTAGTGGCTCTCTTTCAAGTGCTGGTCACTGAGGCTCTATTCAACCCCCTATTTCTGATGATCTAGATGTAGAACACATCTAGTAATAGTATGATGAAATAGAGTGGAAGAGTACTGGAGGAAGAGAACTTGTAAAAGAATGTGTGGGACGGTGTATGTGAGGGAGGCATGTAAGGCATGGGTAAATGGAGACTCTTTTGCCATGGACTCCTATTTGATGGGAGTTCCCAGAGGGAATGGGTATCAGAGATACAGATATATAGATAGAAAAACAGTAAGAAAAAATCAATCACTACAACATTTATTTGGAAGATTAGAATTAGTTGAAGTTCACAGTATTTGGCCTAAATTAAAAAAGAATTTCATGTCTTAAAAGATTTCCATGCTATGATGCTATGAGATGAACTTCAGTCTCCTTTCAGATTTGTTTTTAACCCCTCAGTGAAAATTAAGGAAAACTGTAGGTACATATAGATAGTATCCATAGAAAGTTTTAATTGTTTTTGTCAAGTTATAGATAGCTATCTCCATAAGAACCATGATACTAGTGTGTTTGGACTTAGATTAGTTTTCAAGTTAAAATTATTTACCGTCATAATTTAGTGGAGAGAGATGATATTTCTTAAGATACATATCACCTTGTCATTTGGCTTTGACCACAAATTACTTGAATTTGCCTTTACATGTTTTGTTACTGTGCTGAAGAGGGAGTAATATGTAACATGATAGATTTAATTATTAAGACTATTCACCGTTCTTTATGTCCACCCAAACAAACCAACTAATGTGAATGTAATGCAATCAGAAATCATCCACAATATCACTTTCAAAACTTAACCATTTATATTGATTTTCTTTCCATTACAGTAATCTCCTTGGCTTGGTCACATACTTAGATTGGGTTATGATCCTTGTAACAACACTCTCCTGCATTTCCCTCATGCTTGAGACAGCTGATTACCGCATTACTGAAGAACCTATGCTGCAGGTACAGTGAATGTAATGATTGATGTGTCATGAGAGCTATTACTCTTTTGTTTTGCTTTTGATTATGGTATCCTCTTATTTGTAGCCGGTGAATACATTTTGATATATCTCAATTCTTTCTTATCTAACATGAATGCCACCATACAGAGAAAACATTACCTGCACATTGGAGGGATATTTTTATGGGTGTTTTGTAACAAGATGTGCACTTCTTAGCTTTCAGGGTAGTTGCTGCTTATTTTCATATAATACGTTTTAGCTCAAGAATTTCATGTATGTTATATGGATGTAATCTTCAGCCAGATAGACACAGACTAGATGACATTATGTGCAGAATATGATACTTGCAAAATGATCCAGGGAAATCCAGTTCAGATGTGGGCAAAGGATCACCCATTCTTTTTGAAATTTCTACATACAGTCCATCCTGAGTCACTTATCATTCTAGTGTCCCCCACATCAGGCACAACTTTGTGCTGATATGTGTGAAACTTTGTTAGTTTGACACATCACATGACATATTAATTGATTGCTTTATATCTTGTATTGCAGGCTTGTAATTGCAAAAAAGTAACAGTTTTTTCAGCATGTTTGAAAGTGTTTGAATATAACAACTACTAGTCAGATGACAAAACTTACCAGAGCTTTGGACATGGGTTGGTTAGAGAAGTCTCATTGTCTTTGATGTAAATGTTGTTTAGCATGATTATTTTTTTTTCCCCCAAACCCCAGTTCTTTCTTTGATTGCTACTCTGCATAACTGTTTAAATCTCCTTACTTTTTTATTGGTATTGTACCATTTCTTTTTTTCTCTTCTTCATTAGAAGTCATCCTGCTCATTCACCTCGCCACAAATCTGGGTTCTTTATGTGTGTTTGAAAAATAAAAGGATGATTATATATAAATGACATTGATAACAAACTTAGTTGTAAGTTGTAAGTTATCAGATTTTGCAGATGATATTAAGCTGGAAAATAAAGCTACCAATAGAAACCAAACACTGTTTCGGAGTGACAGGCTCACAGGTTCCAAAGGAATTTTGGTATCAGTAAGTGCAAAGTCTAATATATTGGTTGGAGAACTGAAAAGGTAAGCTACAGTAGGAAGTCTCTTAAACCATGAAATATAAATGAGGATAAAGACTTAGGTAATAATCTCTGATTACCTAAAGCAAGTAGGCAGTGCTCAGAAGCAGTAAAAAAGGCGAACATAATTCTGTGACTTACTGGTTGAGCAATTAAATTTAAGTGCAAGAAACTTATCCTCACTCTTTTGGTTCATTTGTGCATCTGTTCCTTGTATATCATGCTCATTTTGGTCATCCTGCTTTGCAGCAGATAGACTGGAGAGTAAAATGGTGAGCAATTAAGTTGATTCCCAGTCTTTGGTTCTAAGTCAGCCTTTCCCTCAGTTTTTTGTATGTTCATAATCTTAAACTTTTGCTTTGAGACCCAAATCCTAAAAGAGACTTCTAAACATCTTGAACCTGTTTAGCTTAGAAAAAAGTTAAGTTACGAGATGATCTAATACAAGTATTCAAAAATATCAAAGGTTTAGATATTCTTGATATAACAAGCTACTTAAGGCTTGATTCATCTGATTTCACTTGTAGAAATGGACACGACTCATATGCAAATTTTGTACTAGATGAGGTGAAAACAGTGGAGACATTAGGATGTGGCTTGTCTTGTAAGAGGAAGCTGATTGACTTATTGTGATTGCTACCATTCTGTGAATTCCTCTCTTCATATGAAGCTGTTCAGAAGGGTCTTGAAGTTAGATCTTTTAGAACTGTCATTGTAAAGAAAATTATTTTCTTAAACCCTCTCTTTTTTAAGTTTATAGGTGTACTTCAGGAAAGAGACAATGAGTTGGAGGTTTTATTACTCATAAAATTAAGGGGAATCACCCAAGGGAACTTAATAGCTCCAAGCATTCACCCTTAAAGAATAAGATCCATTCTTCATATAGACCTCTATCTGCCAGTAACAGAGTCACTTTCAAGATGGTCTTTTCTGGGTCTTCAGACTGGACTTTCAGGTAAAATTTCCACCCAAAAATTCTTAGCCAGTTAGGGGTTACCTCCAACACTTTTAAGGGTTTTGGAAGTTTGACACTTGGGTATTTTTAATGTTAAGAAGATGATGGCAGCAGAGTTAGAAATCTCATACATCCTTAGGCTTCCAGACATCCTTAGACTGTTTTTACAGGAATACTATACTTCATAGAAATGTTATGCAGATGATCGTAGTACCTGCAGTGGGACCAGTTTTCATCAACACTCATTTCCCAGTCTAGAAAAAAGCACGAAGTAGGATAAGATTGATTTTATATTTGTATTTGATGAAGAAGTTGAAATTGACCACATCACAAAACTTCTGCTAGTCCTTACAGTTAAGTTTCTGTCAGTCATACTAGATTTAAAGGATGCCTATTGGCAGTCAAGATTAGGCTATAGATGTGGCAGGTCAAGTTAATGTATAGCCCTGTGAATTTTTTCCTGAGTAGTCTCAGCCCTTCTCCCAAAATATGTCTCTCAAAGGGATGGTTTTAGCTTTTTGCTCAATGATTATCTGGCAATGCCTCCTTTAGAAGAGGAGTACATCAAACAGGGAAAATATGTTGTAGAGACATTTAAAATAGTGGGTATCATCATCAACCAGGACAAATCCCAGTTCCCAACAAAATCTTTACATGGTTGGGAAAAGAGTGGAGTACTCAGATGGGCTTTATATATGTCTCCCCAAGGACAAAGTTTAGGAGCATGTAGATGCTGCAAATGCTTGCAGTTCTGGTGCTTGGTGTCACAACATCACCTGGAGTGTATTTCAGAAAAAGTTCAAGGTTGTAACCCTACACAACAACGAGGTGAGGTTGTAAGCCAAAAATATTTCCTTTTGGGTGAAAATTTTCTTTACTGCAGCATGCAAAGATCTTTCAAAAGCAGTTTCCTGGGGTATTCTTGAGTCCTCAAGTTGCTGGACTTCTATACGGCATTTCTGGAAGCCATGCCTTGGAGGCTACATGTGATCTCCGAAGGTTCAGACAGACACATCAAATCAAGGCTGGGGTTTTCATTCATCAGAAGATCATGAAGCTTTAGGTTCTTGGGAAGGTGTTTAGAATTCCAGCATATCAACGTAAAGGAAATGCTGGTTCCATGATTCTTCCTTTCCCAGATGGTTCATAAAACGTGATGCCGGATTATATTTCTGATGAATAGTACCATAGCTATTCAGTATCTGATGAACAGAGACTCATGCAGTGCTCTACCTTTGTTACAATTAACCAGCAAGATTGGGTCTGGCTATTCCAAGAACCTGTTTATTCAAGTCTCTTTTAGAAGAGGAGTATGTTATGTAATGTTTTGGCTGATATCCTCTCAAGAACAAGCTCATTAATAGCAGAGATGGCTGTAGAAAGAGAGGCTTTAATGTGGTGCCTTCCCTTGGGAGTAAAACTTCTTGTGGATTTTTTTGCCACCAGAGCGAACTCATTGCTCCTGGTTTATATTTTCCTATGATTTATGTATTTTCAGTTTTACCTGTAAGGGCAAGGGTAGCAGATACCCTGTCACTTGATTGAAATCAGTGGAATAATATTCAGCTTTTTCGCCCAGTTTATCTTTTGGGTCCAGCTCTTTTAAAACTTAGTTGTTTTCAGGGTTTAGTGACATTGACCATCCCCAGATGGGACAAACATTCTTAGTGCTAAACTCCTTCAACTTTGGTGTATGTCTTGGTTGATCCCTATGGTACTTTTTGGTCAACTCAGGTTTGTTGTAGGACCCTTGCTCCTAAGTCCTGGATTTTGAAATTTTCATAAATAGATTTTTTCAAACACTTTTACTGACAGAAATTTTAAACTTTACAGTTGATATTTTACATTTGACCTTCAGCTCAAAGACAGTATCAATCTGTCAGGAATGAATACCTTTCAGACCTTCTTGTAAGATGATAATAACACAGAAGTTATGGAAACATTATGCTTAACTTGTTAAGACTGTTCCATGGCAATACATGGCTGGGAATATAGTAGCATTTTGTACAAATGCCCATCAAAAACTGTTTTTTATGAGTTTTTGTATAAATGTTTCAAGTTCTTATTAGGATGAATATCTTGTCTTTTTTTGAAGGAACTGGTTACCTCTCCACTTAAGCCTAATTAGAGTTTAATGTCTTAGTCCTATCTCAATCTAATGGTTTTTCTGGCTTTTAGCTCCTTAGTGTTGTCTTTTAATGAAAATTTTCCTTGTGGCCTTGGCTCTGGAAGGAGAGTTGGTGAATTACATGCTATATCTAAACATGAGAATCTTGTTTTTCATAATGAGCCATTATTATTTAAGGTAAATCCAATCCAGTTTTTTTGCAATTAAGATGATACATCAAGCTTAGAAATAGTAACATTGCCATTCACTCTTGGAAAACTTCATCAAGAGAACATCACTCCTTATCCCCAGTGAAATCTCTCACAGATATTTTGGATTTCACTAGATGAGTAGTTTGTTGTTGTAGTTTTTAGTGGGTAATAGCTGGTAAGCAGCTAACGACCAGGGAGGTATATTAGCAATACAACCCACCTGGGTATCAGGAGGGGGTTAATGATGCCTGCATAGTGAGCTAGCACTTCACTTGTTGATAAGTTGCACTTCTGGGCTGTTTGAGCATTAAGCTTTGGCAATTCATTCATTCTGAAAGGGTGAATGAAACTGAGCTTTCCTCACTGATGATTATGAATATGAAGTGAACCAGATGTTTTTCACTTTCTCAAAAATTTGTAAATACTTTCCCTGTCTGTTTTTCCCAATTTCTCAACTCTCTCTATATTTCAATTAGGGCCTGGCCTTGATGTGGACTTTTGTCCGTGACTGGAAAAAAAGAAAGAAAGAATTGTGAACACCACCTTGCATAAAGAAGGTTTTTCAGTTTTCAAAGCCCTACATTTTCCTCTTTTCTCGTTTTTGCCTCTTTATTTTTCATTTAAGGCCTTCAGTATAAAAAATGGCAAAAGTATAGAACAGATATATTATTAGACAGACTAAAGGGCATTTTCTTGTATACTTTGATTATATTGTTATAATTATGCCTTTCATTTATGCACCAAATATCACCAACAGTGAAGGTATATCATCTGATATGTTTTCATTAAGAAGAAATGTGGGAATTTATGGTTCTAGCAGTTTTGCTTGGATAGGCAAATTTTAAGAGGCTTTGTTGACATAATATTTTATGAATTAAATGTTCATTTTTACCAACATGAAAGGATTGTGTTTAGAATTTAGAAGCTTTATATGTAGAATATGAAAATATATTTGTGGGGTTCATCAAAAATAGGTTTTAATCATGAAAAGTTCCTTATATGAATGTGCTAGTTACTGGTTCTCACAAAGTCCTGGAAAGGAATAACCTTAGATTAGAAATTAGATGTAGACCACTGTTTTTCATAGTTGATAATAACATAACTAATAACAGGTGTATTTAGATTGCAGAGTATGCCTTTGTTGTATTCATGAGCTTGGAATTGGGGCTGAAGATCCTGGCAGATGGTTTACTTTTCACACCAAAAGCCTTGATCAGGGACATGGCAGGAGTACTGGATCTCTTCATCTATACGGTACGGTCAGTTCACTTTCATTTAGGGATTAGGGAATTATTTGCACTTATAATAAAATGCATGTATTTACATGTGTTGAGGTTTGATAATAATTCTTCTATTTCAAAATTAAATTTTCTCCAAATGAATTGAGATATGCAATTGATCCATAAAGTTTCTCTTTCTCAATACATACTTCCTTTACATAATCTTCAGCCACATCTCTAATTCATCCTTCCACCAGCATCCATAGCTCCTGACCAGAGGTGCTTTTTCAACCTTTCTTAGCCATTTGTAGTATTACCAAATGTACTAAAACATCATCCTTTACTAGCTGCTCCTTACACATATTTACACTTACTCATTTATCATTATGAATTTCTCTTGAACGTATCCTTTTTGATTGCTGTCACTGTATTTACCAGTCCTCTGTTTTGCACCTCTCTCCGTATTCGCATGTATGTGGGGTTTCAGAACTCTGATTCCCTTTTCCTATATATCAGTACTTAGGGTTCTGACAACCTGTTTGTATTTGCTGTGCTGTTTCCCCTTTTACAATTTGCTGGACCTTGCAGAATCTTGAATCGCTGTATCCTTGACACCTCACAAGATTTCTTTTATGCTTCATTCCTATATACATATGGTATGCCATAACTTTATTAAATCATACTTCCATCCTTTCCTTTTGCCATTACAGCATAGGGCAGTTAGGTCAAGTTTTGAAGTTAGCATAGGAGAGTTAAAAAGTTGGACCAATTCAGCTCAACTGTGTCAAGTAAAGTTGCAGAGCTATAACCACCTGAGATGTGAGAGCAGTACTCAATATAAGGATGGATAAAATTTTTGCATAGATGGAGTAATTGTTCGGAAGAAAAAAGTTTCAACATCTAAGCCTTCCAGTTTCTAAAAGGCAGACTTAGCTTTTTCTGTAATGTAATATGGGGTTTCCAAGATAGATTGGATGTTATAGTAATACTAAGTATATTCATTAAGCTGATGGGTGAAATTACAGAACCACTGAAGGATATAGGAATGTTGTAAGGAATTTTCAATCGAGAGATGGTCAGAAACTGGATGCTGGAGGGATTGAAACAAACCAGATTTCAACTGCTCCACTAAGATATCCTGTCCAAGTTATAGTTTATTGAGGAAGTTGTGTTGAGATGAAATGCAGATTGAATAAGAGAAGAAGGAGCAAAACAGAAGGATGAGGAGAAATGCACTTTTGAGTTGTCAGCACATGAGTATTGCAGTTGAATTTATTAAGAAAGGGGGTGACTGTGTTGTTGATTGGTTGGTAAGAATATTCAATGTATGTTTG
>JAYMFT010394791.1:0-19406 GCA_038088735.1 Panulirus argus
CAACAACCACAGAGATAGATCGGCTGGAGAGGAAGCTAGATATCAGGGAGCAAAGTGAGGGAGGGAAGCCAAAAGAGAGGAGTTTAGAGATGAGGCCCCGATGCCACACCCTGTCAAAAGCCTTAGATATATCAAGGGCAACTACATGTGACTCCCCAAAATCTTTCAGGGACGATGACCACATATTAGTAAGATTGGAAACAATATCACCAGTGGATCTCACATTATGGAAGCCATACTGGTGATCAGAGAGAAGACTGATTTTCAAGGTGGTTAAAGAAATGGGAGTTGAGGAGGGATTCAGACTTTGGTAACAGATGTCAAAGCAATAGGACAATAGTTTGAGAGGTCAGGACAGTCACCCTTTTTAGGGATGCAATGTATCAAAGCATGTTTCTAAGGAGAAGGAAAAGTTTTGGTTATTAAACAGAAACAGAACAGTTGAGCAAGCACAGGTGCAAGTTCAGAGGCACACTCTTTCAGTACATGGGGATGGATGTCATCATGACAGTCTGAAAAGAGATTATGGGAAGAGGCATAACATTAGTAAGAGGAGCATCAGGGGGGTGAGGGAATGTTAGAGTCATCCAAGGTGGAGTTAGAGGAGAAATGGGAACCAAAGAGAATAGTTTTGTAAGTGGGATAGACAGCTATAGTTCTTCTGGACGGAAAAGTGAAGGAAAGGTAGAGCGACGAAGTTGTAAGAGATGCCCTTAGCTAAAGACCAGAAAGATCTGTCAGTGGATGAAGAGAGGTGATCGCACTTCCTTTGAATAAAGGAATGCTTCGCCTCATGCATGATGTGCTTGCAGCAATTACGGGCAGCGATAAAAGCTGAATGGGAGCCAGAGGAAGAGAGTTTTTCCAAGCCTAATATGCCTGATCCCTTGTCTGAATGGCTTCAGAACAGGAACAGTTGAACCATGGATTGGATGAAGAATTAGTTTTGGAGGAAGAGGGGATAAATGCTTCCATTCCTGCAAGAATAACCTCTGCTATGCTTTTTGTTGAGACAAAAGAATCACCACATTAGAGATAGTAATTTACCCCAGGAAAGTCAGAAAAGAAGTTACGTGAGTTATTCCAATCAGCTTTGTTCATGTGCCAGTATTTTCGCTTAGAAGGGGCTGCTGGAGATTGAGGTGTGGAGAGAACTTTATCATGGAGAGCCATAATGGGTATGTTTGAAGGAATAGCAGTTCCAACAATATTATATGGGCGAAGGGCATGGGCTATAGATAGGGTGTGTGGAGGAGGGTGGATGTTTTGGTTATGAAATGTTTGAGGGTAATTTGTGTTGTGAGGTGGTTTGATTGAGTAAGTAATGAAAGGGTAAGAGAGATGTGTGGAAATAAAAGAGTGTGGGTAAGAAAGCAGTAGAGGATGTGTTGAAATATTTTGGACATAGGGTGAGAATGAGTGATGAAAGGTTGACAAGAGGGAACAAGGAGAACCGAAGACCTAATTGGAGATGAAAAGGATGGAGTGAAAAAGATTTTGAGTGATTAGGGCCTGAATATGCAGGAGGGTGAAATGGAATAGAGTGAATGGAATAGAATAGAGTGAATTGGGACGATGTGGTATAATGGGGCCAACGTGCTGTCAGTGGACTGATCCAGGTCATGTGAAACGTGTGGAATAAACCATGGAAAAGTCTGTGGAGGCTGGCTGTGGATCGGGAGCTGTGGTTTTGGTGCATTACACATGACAGCTCGTGTATGGGTGTGAGCGCATGTGACCTTCCTTTGTCTGTTTCCTGGCGCTACCTCGCTGATGCAGGGGACTCGCGACGGTGATTGAGTGTGGGGAAAAAGAAGAGAATGTATGTGTTAACTTCTTTTTCTTTTCCCTTCATACACTTGTGCTGTTTCCAGTTGGATGATGTTGCATTAGGAATGGATCAAGTTGAGCAAGTATGAACATGTGTATATATGTATATGTATTTGTATGTATATAAAGCTATATGTACATGTGTGTGCATGTATTTATATATGTGTGTATATGAGTGAACGTGTCTTCCTTTAATTGTTTCAGGGTGCTATCTCACTAATGCGGAAAATGGTGATCAAGTGATATATAACATGTACAGAGCATCAGATTTGGGAGGAGCAGCGTGGTTTTAAAAGTGGTAAAGGATGTATAGATCAGGGGCTTGCCTTAAAGAGCATGTGTGAGAAATATTTAGAACAACAGATGGATTTATGTGTGGCTTTTATGGATCTGGAGAAGGCATATAGGGTAGATAGAAATGCTATATGGAAGGTCTCAAGGATATATGGTGTGGGAAGTAAGATGCTAGTAGTAAGATATTTTTATCAAGAGTGTAAAAGTGTACGTATGAGTTGGAAAAGAGGAGAGTGAATGATTCCAAGTGAAGGTTGGTCTTCTGCAAGGGTGTGTGATGTCACCATGGTTGTTTGATTTGTTTATAGATGGGGTAGTGAAGGACGTAATTGCAAGAGTCTTGGAGAGAGGGGTGACTATGCAGTCTGTGGGGGATGAGAGGGCCTGGGAAGTGTGTCAGTTGTTGTTTGCTGTTGATACAGCACTGGTGGCTGATTCAAGTGGGAAACTGCAAAAGTTGGTGACTGAGTTTGGAAGAGTGTGTGAAAGGAGAAAGTTGAGAGTAAATGTGAATAAGAGGAAGGTTATTAGGTTTAGCAGGGTTGAGGGACGAGTTAGTTGGAGGAAGTGAAGTGTTTTAGATATCTGGAAGTGGACTTGGCAGCATATGGAACCATGGAAGCAGAAGTGAGTCATAGGGTGGGGGAGGGGGCAAATGTTCTGGTAGTGATGAAAAATATGTATAAGGAGACAACATTATCTTGGAGAGCAAAAATGGATATGTTTGAAGGATTAGTAGTTCCAACAATATTATATGGTAGTGAGGCATGGGCTATAGATAGAGTTGTACGGAGTAGGGTGAATGTGTTGGAAATGAAATGTTTTAGGAAAATATGTGGTGTGAGATGGTTTGATTGAGTAAGTAATGTAAGGGTTAGAGAGATGTGTGGTAATGAAAAGAATGTGGTTGAGAGAGCAGAAAAGAGTGTGTTGAAATGGTTTGGACATATAGAACTAATGAGTGAGGTAAGGTTGACAAAGAGGATATATGTTTCAGAGGTGGAGAGAACAAGCAGAAGCAGGAGACTAAATTTGAGGTGGAAGGATGGAGTGAAAGGGATTTTGAGCAGTTGTGGCCCGAACATGCAGGAGGGTAAAAGGTTTGCCCAGAATAGAGTGAAATGGAATGATGTGGTATACTGGAGTCGACTTGCTGTCAATGGACTGAACCAGGGCATGTGAAGCGTCTTAGGAAACCATGGTAAGGTGTGTGGGGCCTGGATGTGGGTAGGGAGTTGTGGTTTTAGTGCATTACACATGACAGCTAGAGACTGAGTGTGAGCGAATGTGGCCGTGTTGTCTGTCTCCTAGCGCTACCTAGCTGGCATAGAGGGTGGCGATGCTATTTCCTGTGGGACAGGTTGGCTTGAGGGATGGATGAGGGCGAGCAAGTGTGAATATTTATATGTGTGTATGCATGTGTATGTATATGTATGTGTATATGTATATGTTGGTGTGTATATGTATACTCTGTGCTTATATGTGCATGTGTGTATATATATGTGTGTATGTGGGGGAATGGGTCTTTCTTCATCTGCTTCCTGGTGCTCCCTTGCTGACATTGGAAATAGTGATCAGGTTTAATAAAAATATGAAAAAGTATTATTCCTTATACTTGATCACTGTTTCCCGTGCTAGCGAGATTGTGCCAGATGAAGAAAGATCTATTCACTCACATACACACATATATTCATACATGCACATATATGCACAATTCATACATATACTTACCAACATATACATATATACATATGTATACATACACATGTATATACACATGTACATATTCATACTTCCTTGCCTCCATCCATTCCTGACACCACCCCACCCCACAGGAAATAGCATTGCGACCCTTTGCGTCAGCAAGGTAGTGCCAGGAAACAGACGACAAGGCCACATTTACTTACACTCAGTCTCTAGCTGTCATGTGTAATGCACAGAAACCACAGATCCCTCTCCACATCCAGGCCCCACAGAACTTTCCATGGTTTACCCCAGATGTTTCACATGCCCTGGTTCAGTCCATTGACAGCACATTGACCCCGGTATACCACATCCTTTCATTTCACTCTTATTCCGTGCACGCCTTTCACCCTCCAGCATGTTCAGGTCCCGACTGCTCAAAATCCCTTTCACTCCATCCTTCCACCTCCAATTTGGTTTCCTGCTTCTCCTTGTTCCCTCCACCTCTGACATATATATCCTCTTTGTCAACTTTTCCTCACTCATTCGTTCCGTATGTTCAAACCATTTCAACACACCCTCTTCTGCTTTTGATTAGGGCCTCAGTTGCCCCTGCTATCTCAGCTAACTTGAAAAAAGAAGTTAGGTAATGAGATGAATAACAAGAACACTCACTATGAGATATAAATTTTTTTGGATCATATGCATCAGAAGCACATTTGCTCAAATCTCTCTTGCACAAACGTATAAAGATCTGCTGATCTAGCTCCAAGCATTATTTTGCACTTAGCAATGCCCTTATTTGAAGTACATTAAAAGCTTTTCATGTTTCTTCTTGATGCCATATTTGGTCATGTTACCAACGCCATAATATCTCAGGATATGCAGTGACTCACCTTTCTGTAATTTCTGTTGATTTTCAAATTTCTGCATTATAAGCATAACATGCTGCCTCTTCACACTGCTATACTCAGCACTTACTTGCATCCAGTTGTAAATGCAAAAACTACTGACATAACTGAAATAAACATGAAGCACTACTGTCTCAAAATCTACCTACAAGAACAATGCGTAAGTAGTGGTACGGGCTGTAGTTGTAAGAGCTACAGCAGCACAAAGAAAACTGAGAAGCAACTTTTGGAAACATATGCTATTTTCATGGGAATCTTAAATTCACAGGCATCTGAATTTTGGACGTTTTTAGTCTTTGTATATTCAGACTGGTACATTCTTCCCATCTATCCTTAACCAATCCATCCCATCATAAGCTATTCCTTTATATGTTTTCACTCCATCCCATCACATCCAAAAGGCTCTCAACAAATATTTCATAAAATTCTCTCCTCTTGCATTTAGCATTTACACACCTCACGTTCCACACACCCACTCAACCCATAAATTTTGTTAACTACATATTTTCTCCCCATTTGTTCTTGACTTCCTTATCCCATCATGTTATTTCCTTTTGAGTGTCTCCTTTCCAATTCCCAACACATCCATGGTGCTCTTAACAATATTTCACAAAGTTCCCTCCTACGCTCATTAGTCAGGTACCATATTCCACAAAAACACATACTCCAAACAGTAACTTCTTTTCAATTACTAACAAACTCAAAACTATGTCCAAACTCTCACTCCACTCAATGACTCACAACTTCGGGCCTAAAAGGTGATCTTTTCATGGCCAAATGCAAAATTTTTTATGACACACTGAAACTTGACCTTTTTTGTTTTAAATTCTTAGGAACTGGTCATAACTAATTTTGAATATCTTACTAACTTGACATTAATTCATCAAAATGAATTATCAGTGGCAGTCTTCATTAGTAATGCTATTATGCCATGTCAGATGGAAGTAGTTGTGTCTACTTATAACAGTCTTCATTATGTAAAACAATTTGCTGGGATGTCACTAACAAGTACTGTCATGATTATATATATCTCTACTGCACTCAAGAATAATTTTGTCACAAAAGTCAATAGTTTAGATGTTATCCTAACTGATCATTCACTGGGTGGCCACTTTGGGGGATGGACGGTGCAGCTTCTTAATACGTTATAGATTTTTTATTATTATGCATCTAATTAAGTTTCTTTAGTCTACTTTAGCTACACATATATTTCTGTAGCCTAATGAGAAAAATAAACATCAGCAAATCTGAAAATATTCTAAAGAATTAGTGCCTGAGTCTTCATGCCATGTTTTCAGGAATGATTGGAAAATGACTGACTTCTTATTCTGGTAAAAAAATAATCAATACAAATTCTCCAAGATAACAATAATTCATAACTTACACCTGGACTCAAGTTTACATGCTTATTGCATACTTGGAAATCTTCACAGCATAAAAAATAGTGTACACAAACTTGATTCTCAAATATTTCTCTTTAAGGAAACTCTTTTGCTTTGATATAACATCAAAATTATCCTTCAGATTACACTGTTGTAGGACTCTATATTCAAAGTACTTGAATTCACCAATCAAAGCTATTAGAATACAACAAAATTACCTGAAGATCCCATATATTTATAGCTACAACCATAAAAGCCTCTGTGAGATAAGAGAGACAAATATCATAATGATGAAAAAATATGAGCTATGAAAGAAAAAGACCTATAATATATCCACGTACAATCCATTATTTCTATAAATCAAATTTTCTCTTTATTGTTGGATTACCAAATGTAAAAAAGTAAACTCAAGGTAATTCAGATATACTTACCAATTTCTCCTTTCAGTGTATTAACCTCTTCAGAAAGCTGAGCTGCTTCCTCATATTTTGAGATTAAGTTTTGTTTAGCCTGTAAAAGAATAATATATATGGTCATTTTTTACATTAAGGGTAGTGAATGGTAGGATGATGAAGTAAAATTTCTAATGAAAGAGAAAAGAGAGGTATATGGATGATACTTACAAGGAATGAGTATAAATGACTGGGAGATGTATAAGAGAAATCAGCAGTAGGTCAAGAGGAAGGTGCATGGGTTGAAAAAGATGGCCAATGAGAGTTGGGGTGAGTGAGTATCGGTAAACTTGGCAGAAAGAGGTTAATAGTATGAAAAGAGCAAGAGAACAAATGTAAACATCAGTGAAGGGTACAAACTGAAGAAGTGGTAAAAGGTAGTTGTGAAATGAGAAGGTGTGAATTTTTGAAGAAATGTTGAATGTGTTTGAGGATAGGGTGACAGATGTAAAGTGTTTGGGTTGGGGAGGTATGTGAAGTGAGAGTGGTTTGGTGAAGAAAAAAGGGTGGTTAAAGCCCTCATTTCTTTCTATCTATATCCCTGATGACTGTTCCCACCTGGAACTTCCTCAAGGGGTTGCCACGGCAATAGTTTCCATAAGCAGTGAACTCTGGCCTTATGTCAAGATGAAATATGACAAGGTACCAGAAGTAGATGGTACTGCAGTCGAATTTCTTAAGAAAGGGGGTGACTGTGTTTGTGATTGGTTACTTATGATTTTCAATGTATGTATGGATTACAGTGAGGTGCCCAAGGACTGGTGGAATGCATATATTGCCATTTTATAAAAGGCTTGAGCAATGAAGGAAGTGTTCAAACTACAAAGGGATGAGTGTACCTGGTAAGTTGTATGAGAGAGTGGTGATTCAGAGGGTGACGGCACGTACAAAGCATAACACTGGGGAGGAACAATGTGGTTTAAGAATTGGTAGAGAAAGTGTGGATCAGTTTTTTGCTTTAAAGAATACGTTTGAGAAATACTTTAGAGGAACTTAAGGATTTGTATGAAGACCTTATGGATCTGATGAAAAGCATATGATAGGGTTGACAGGAATGCCATGTTGAAGGTGTTAAGAGGAAAGCTGCTAGCAGTAATGTGAAGTTTTTAAAAAGTACAGATAAGCAAACAAAAACACACGAATCTAGGGATGTGTGACTTGGTTTTATGCCCAATCCTAAAATAAACACATGAAATAAGTAAATTTAATGGTCTGTTTAAAATGCAACATGATTAAGTAAAACTAAAAATGAGACTATAGTGAATAATTTAAACGAATGTTCAATGTGTCTGATGATAGGGTGGCAGATGAAGGGTGTTTTGAGTTGCCACCTGAGCACACTCACAAGAGGACGTCTCTTGGCGTTACTCCTGTGATCTTAGTGCTTAGTGACAAAGATGATGGCTCCCACACCTTGCTCCTTTGTCCTTCATGTTTGAGGGACTTCACTAGGGATTACCCTCTCAAGGAGGAAAAAAAGTTCATTTCATGTTTATTTTGTCAGCTACATAAGATTAGTTTAGGCATCAAAAACAATGGTGAGAAAACTGGGAAATATGATGATAGGATGAAGCTCTGGGAAGTATTGGTAGGTTTTATTACAGAAAAATCTATTGAAATTGAGCAGAGATATAGATAGAGAGATAGATAGATAGATAAGATATATAGACAGAGGTGCAACATAAAATACTTACTTTCGTATGGAATTCACATTAAATTCTAACAAAAGTTTTGAGAGTGTTGTTGCAACCTATGAATTCCATTAATATTTACAATAAAAGAAGTATAAATTAGCAAAGATTTATTTTTCTCAACGTACTATAATCAAAAATCAATATTTACCTGTGATAATTTGGGTTCCAAAGATAAGTTGAACTCAGCTAAAGATTTGTTTGCTGCTAGTAACATTTCTTGCTCACCTGCTAAGTTCTTCATCTGCAACAGAACAACATAACACAGGATAAGCTGATACACCCATACACGAAATTACAAGATTGTACTCTGATTTTCAATAAACATTATTAAGAACAAGGAATTCAACATCCAACGTTATGAAAATCATAAGACTGTAAGCATAACATCCTTTCCCTTACATTTCCAATAAACTTTGAGATGAAAACAGCATATAAAGCAAAACTGGTATTTTCAATGGAAGTAAATTTTTCAAAAATGATTTAGCTGTAGTCTATGAATACTCTTTCCTAGGTCCTACATATCATAAGTAAGTATTAAGTATAAAGACTGAATTGTAATCCACTACATATCATAAGGACATACTAGATATAAAGCCTGAATTGTAATTCAAGGTAAAATAGAAGCAATATAAAGCCTGATATCAATTTACAATAAAGACTAATATCTCAACTGTTCTCAGCAAAGGTTTTCTGCTAAAACTACAGCCCACTTAATTGGGCAAGAATTACTTTTAATTTTACGCATAAATATTATACAAAAATATTACCCACATCTAGATTGTGACATGGGCATTTATATATCATTCACTGAGGAAAATGAAAACAAAGTAGAGATAATTATCTTTTCCTTTACTGTTTTCTTATTCATTGTGAGATGGCAAGAAGGGTTAAATCAATCCAAGTTATTTTTCATGTGATGGAGAGGATAGAGCAGTTAGAGGTGAGAATCTGTTAGGCAAAGAAATTAACCAAAGAAAGAAACTGTCATGCAAGCAAACAGTCCAAAGCAAGAAACATAGGCTATGAAACTGTCCGACAAGGAACTGTTCACCAAGTAATCGATTCTGAGAAAGAAACAGTTCACCAAAAGTGTAGCAATAAGCACTTTGGAGAAAGATGTTAATGTGTATGTCTACTAAGTCACACAAACAACAACTTTAGTGCATCCTAGTTTTGTGCCTTGAAAATATCCAAATAAGACCAGTTCATCACAACCTCACCTTATTCCCCCTGTTCCACACAGTACCCAAGAAGTTGGCCATGTCCACCATACAGAAGCAAAAGTGAAGAGGTGCGGTAATGTGTTTACGGTGTACCTTTTGTGAGGTGTGTGCAAGACAACTGAGGAGAAAGTGTAAAGTGTTTTCCATACAGAAAGAAATTGCAGCCCTGGCATGAAGGGTCTTATACGTTAAATCAATATTTGTAATACTGAAGAGAAGGGTGGTACGCAAAACCTAAGTAAAAAAGCATAGCTTGTAATTGCCTATGGAGTTAAGTTTCAGATAGACTGAATTTAAGACTGCATTGACAAGGCAGTTGTTTAGTACTTGTTGAGTTGTTATGGTATATGTTCAGTTAGTTGTGTGGACAAGGCAGTTGTTTAGTACTTGTTGAGTTGTTATAGTATGTATATGTTCAGTAGTGTTTTTTTGGGAAGAAGGATCTGTAATTACAAGTTGCTGAAAGGAGAAGCAGGGGTAAGCTTTTTATATCTACTTGAGGGTTAGCAGTAGTTATAAAATGGTTTGAGTGGGATGGGTTTAGTGCTGTTACAAAGACCTTAGTGCTGAGCATATTCAGGTGAGATTGCACTGGAAGTATTTTTTTTTTGTAAACAGGTGCTGAATGTTGTGGATGTTAGGCAGCCACATACTCTGTTTTGTGTGGTTTGGAGCTATCTTATATAACCTATAGACAGGATGTATGACAGGCAGGAAAAGAATAGTTCAGGGTAGGGTAGATGAACTGTTGGTATATAAAACTAAGGGATTCTCCACATATTCAAATGCACACATATGAAATTGGTTAAAGAGACTAAGGAGTAGGAAAAGGAAAGTTAAATTGCCTTTTAAAAAGTAGCTGTTCAGAGATGTCGATAAACACATGTAAAGTTAGGGAGTTCCAAAGATTTGCAGTGTAAGGAAAGAAGACATTGCAACATATCACCCTTGAGCTGTCAACAGCCACAAGTGATGATATGGTAAAGTTATTTACCAACAACAGCCACAAGTGATGATATTTTAAAGTTATTTACCAATCATCATAAGGTTTAGCTACTCTCAGGGACACACAAGCAATCATTTCTTAGAAACAGAAGCCAAATAAATCTATAGATGAGGGAAAGAGAGTCAATACTGTAATATAGGGATAGTGGGTCAAGTTTTGAAGTCAGAATAGGAGAGTTGGTAAGTTGGATTGCTTTGAACCTTACTGACTGAGTCATGCTTATGCTCATAATATGTTACCTACTATAAATAATAAGTAGAGTTAAAACCTTCCTAGATGTAAGAGCAATACTCCATACAAGGACAAATGAGTCCTTTGTACAGTATAATTCAAGCAGATGTTCAGAAAGGGAAAAATCTACATCATCTTAACAGAATTCCAGTTTCTTATAAGCAGCCTTAACTATCTGTGTAATATGAGAGTTTCTGAAATAAATCGGAGGTTATAGTGAAGCAAAAGTATGTTTAATTTGATGAAAAGTGGAATTACAGAGCCATCAAAGGAGACAGAAGTGTTGTGAATGGTTTAAAAAAGGCAAATACACAGAAAATGGATATCCATGGCATTAAGTAGAGTCTACCCCATTCAGAGATCCTGTCCACTTCTGAGTTTAGCATAACAGTTGTGATAAGACTGAGAGAGTGAAATAGAGCAGATGTGATAGTACTGTAAAAACTAATTCCAAAGTTACAGGTAATGCAGAACTCCTTTGCTATAATGTATCCTCATATAATACAAAAATGGTTTTATGGGATGCTCATTAGTTTCACTTAAACCAGAACCAACATGACATGCCTGGGGTAAATCTTTCATGAGATCAGTGAGCTTGTCGTCATTGTTGACAAGGTCCCGCAGTTCTTCTGTAGGGAGGTGTCTGATGAGCCCTAAAGCCTCTCCATAATCTGGTTCTGCTGACATCATTCCTGAAAGATTATTTACTAATGATGCTGTTTGATGAAGGACACTGAAATATGTCATGAGGTTTGTGGAATACAAATGTTACACATACTAATTCTTTGAAAACTCTACATTTGACTAAAAAGATTACCTTCTTCAGAACTCACACTTACATGTGTCCTTAGTAGCTTGTGACACACTCTTTAAACACATAATACTGTAATCATTACTATTTTCATCATTAGTTTGTCACACTCACACACAAAACACAATTATGCAATTAATCTTTTCTATTTATTTAATTTTCATTGTCCTAAGTAATAAATCACTAACTCTGCTTACTTTCTTTGGTTGGATCCTTATTCCTTTCAAATTATGGCTACTTGATGTCTTGCACTGCAATGCACTGCATTGCATTGCAAGATGGTAATATCAATTAATACTTTGCTAAATCCATGGTTGCTCCACGCTACTTTTGACTCATCACAGAACCGCTATAACGCAATAGCCAAATACATAAAACCCAATAGTACTAACACAGACACAAAGATACCTTAACGGCTACCACCTTAACACACGAAGTTTTTTTTACAATGATGAAAAAGAAACCCTACACCTCAAAATGATAAGACTACCTTTCAAGTCCTCTTTCTCTTTAATTATGTATGCACCACTATTCACCTTCTTTCCCCTTTAAATTAATATGTACCAATAATCACTCTTCTTTCTCTTCAAGGATATGCGTACAACCACACACTCTCCTGACGTCAACTTGTTTACCTTGAAGTCCTCCCATTTGTTACCCCGATGCACGAAACTATTTTTCTTCATTTACTAAACGTCTTTGATAGTTTTAACTGTTGTAGGGAATCATTTTAAGATAATTAGTTCTCAATTCAGTTAAACTTATATACAGTTGTTTTTATCTACTTATGAGTACAATCATCTTATTTTCTGTCTTTATAGCATATCATACCTGTGCTAAAAATATATGCATGCAGTACTTGAGCTTTGAATCTAATTGGTAATTACTTATATCTACTGTACGCAGAGGAGGTTCTAATTATAGATAAGAATTACCTATTTGTACTGTTCAAATTCTAACTTGTAATAATTTATTTGTACAGCACGGTTAAGGAGTTCTGCACTTGTGGGCACCATCTCTAGAACTTCCTTCACTGTGATAGTTTAAATGCCCTATCACTGCACTGTACCGTACTATATACGAGTTAAAAGTATGTACAATTCTTGGTATTTGATTACATAGCCGCAATCAAATTATTTTGTTTTATCGCGGTAAAGTTTTATGGCCGTGTGTAAAGATAGATGAGTGTACTTCATTGTATTATCAATGTACACTATTACATCTACTCCATATCGGTATTTTTGTATGTATCACTGTATTATGTAGTTCAAATGTATTTTTGTCATTCTCATATTTCTAGTCCGATATTTTGAATCAATAATCATTTCATTTTGAATGTATTATGACGACCACATTAAAAATGTTTTCATATACTATGTGTGCTAACCTAGATAAAATATGTATTGATGCATACTGCATATTTTTTTTTACTAAGTAACTCCAAACCAACAATCCCTTGGTGATTACCCTCCTCGTGTTACTGTATTTACTCATTTTTTGCTACTCTAATAAAGTTTGGTGTTGATATTAAATGTCTTTAAGTGACCTAGAATTGTTCATGTCAACTTCCTCTTCAACGACAGCTCACACCTTAAGGATAGTTTTAAAAATTTGGACACTGCAGAAGTAACAGCAATGGGCTGATAATTGAATGAATTAGAATGGACTACTTCCTGAGGGATGGGCTACACCAAGGAATGCTTCAAAAAGGTTGGGTACTTAGTAACAAAATGGATCAGAGTTAGCTTAGAGGCACACTTCCTTAGGACTCAAAGAGGTATGCTATTTGGGTAATCAGGAACTAGGACAGTATTCAGAAGACCTTGCTTGAGGAGAAATGTTGGAGATGGCTTTAGTTCCAGTGGAAGGAGATGGAGACAGGATTACATGCAAAATCATCCAAAGCTGAATTAAACGAAATTATGATACCTAAAATGCAGCTCTTTTTATCAGTTGGAGTGTTACCTGTAAATTGATCAGGTTGGAGAGGAATGACTGAATACAGAAGCTGTTGAAGATGCTTTTAGTAATGATTGTTGGTCTTCATTTCTGCCTCTCAAAACAGATCAACTGGGCTTGTCCTGCCATCTTCTTACCAACTTAAACCACATATTTTCCTTTCATAAGTTATCTTACCATCTCCTGTCTCCACATTCGGTCTTTAAGTATAATCACGAGAGTCCACCAAACCTATAGCCCTTAGTCCCTGGCATCATGGGGTGCTAAGAATCTCTGGGTTTTCTTCTGACTCTACTGCCAATGAAAGGGAGGGCTCTGACAGTAATAGTAGCAGCCCCTACCCTGACCTTTCCCCCTCTGATAGACTTGCCTCTTTTTCTATTCACTCTTCTATTGAACATCATCTGTCTAGTACCTTTCCTAATATCCTCTCTCTGAGACCCAGTTGTCTGATAAAGTTATCACTAGCCCCTTTTTCACATGCAACTATAATCTCCATTCATGATTCCAATTCAAAGGTGGCAATCAAACATTCCACCAGCTGCCCATCTTAGCACATTTACATCCAAAAGTCTATTACACACCTATCAATTAATATGTATTCCATTAATGCCCACTGACCATCTTTCCCACTCGCATATGTATTCTTGTGTATGGCCCTCTTTTTAAGCCAGGTATTCCCAATCACTAGTCCTTTTTTAGTACACAGCTCCACAAGCTGTTCACAATTTCCATTCATAATACTCGATACCCCATCCCCCTATTTATACCCTCAACTGCTACATTACTCACCTTTGCATTCAAATCACCTATCAATAACATCCAGTCTACATCATAATTGCCAAAACACTCACACAGCTACTCCTGAAACACTTGCCTCTCATGATCTTTTTTCTCATGGCCAGGTGCACAAGCACTAACAGTTATCCATTTCTCACAATCAACTTTCATTTTATCCACATTAGTCTAGAATTTACCACCTTACACTGTTTCACACACTCTCAAAACTCTTGCTTCAGGAGTTGTGCTACTCCTTGCTTGGTTCTTGTCGTTGACTTTACTCCTACAACATTTCCAAGCCATTCTTCCCCTTTCCTCTTGAGCTTTGTCTAGTCAGAGCCAGATGATCCAGGTTTCTTTCCTCATACTATCTGATTTCCTCTCCTCTCATCTTGGTTACATCGATACAAATATAGAATCCCAGCTTGAGCCTTCGAGGAGGATTAGCACTCCCTACTTGGCTCTTTCTTCTGTTCATCTTGTAGAAATTGATATACAAAAAGGGGGATTTCCATCCCTTAGCTTCTACCCCCTTTAGTTGCCTTCTATGACATACAGGGAATGTGGAAGTATAACGATGAAAAAAATCAAGTATAAGTATATTTCATCCACTATGTTCACTCCACTAATATGTAAAAGTATTGCATATATTTCAGCAAAATGTTTGTGGGTGAGTTGCCAATACCCGTATATTATCGGTTATTTATTTATTCATCATACTTGATAGCCGTTTCCCACATCAGTGAGGTAGTGCCAGAAAACACATGAAGAAAGACCCATTTACTCATATATACATACATGCACATATATGCACAACATATACATACACCTGCATATACATATATACACATGTACATACTCATAATTGCTCGCCTTCATCCATTCTGGTGCCACCCCGCCCCACAGGAGTCAGCATCACCACCCCCTTCGTCACCAAGGTAGTGCCAGGAAACACACAAAAAAGGCCACATCCATTCACACTCAATCTCTGGCTGTCATGTGTAATGCACCAATACCACAGCTCCCTATTCACATCCAGGCCCTACAGACCTTTATGTTACCCAGACAAAAAAATTTATTGCTGATTTATTATTGTTTTATTTTGTATAATAAATCTTTTCTTATTATAATCAATGTAATCCATGGATAACTTTTTCATAACAGCAGAACTATAAAAGTCTGTAAAATTACCAGCTACACCAGCTAGATGCAGTGTTGTCAAGGTCAGGCAGTTGCTGGCAACACTACTTTCAATTTTACTAAAAAAACCTTCTTCCACTTCATCTAGGTCAATTTTTCATGCTATAATAGTTAGTATCCATAAAATCTCTCTACAAATGATCTGCAAACATATCATCTTCTGATCGGTCTTCTAAATCTGGCTAAAGGCCACTCAGTTTCCATCCCGGAAAACCCAAGAAAATGTACTTTTACTGTAAGGGGTGGAGGATGATTAACTGCGAGAGAAATTATCTTGTATTATCACCTCTGCCACCATCCAGGTTCAATGTGTGACCTTAAAAGAGACACAGGAAACTTAGTGTGTAGATATCCATCCTAGGCATATCTTAGCTTGTGTAAATATCCATCTGGAGACATTAAGGGTTAAAGTATATGGGGAACCCTTACCTCTGCCTTTGTATTGAGCTAAGTAACCATTCAGCAGTGTGTAGCCTGAATCTCCAAGTTATGGGCCCAGCTTGCTACTGGTGGACTTAACATATTCTCTTTATTAAAATATTTCATTACTCCATAATCAGTTTCATTGGGTAGATGCAACCTCAACTTAGAGTCTTTGTGTTAAAACAAAGACATCCCCACTTACAAAAGTGCTTATTACTTTTTCAGGTTATACAATTACTTATCAAATGACACCAAATTCTCCATTTATATCATTTCCATGCACAAAATGCTTTTGCTGTATTTGATCCCAAACATCCCTCTAACATCACCTGAATTTAGTCAGTTCTCTTGCTAAATGTATTCATGTCTTTCAGGATCTATGTTTTCTCCTTGTACTTTCTACCATAATATAAAGTATCTGTCTGTCCAACCTACCATCTGCCATATATTCTATTTGACCATTTTCTACCATAATACAAAGTATCTTTATGTCCAGCCTACCACCTGCTATACATTCTACTTGACCATACCTTTCTAAATAACATTGTTACATGTCTATATTCTATATATGCTCCTAATTCTACCTATACTTCACAAAGTATCCCTCTCTACTGCTCTTATTTTTACCTATCCTGAAATCTTGGTTTTCCAGCCATACATTAGCATTGCAATTAGTACATTTGGTGCAACATTCTTACACACTCTATGCTTAAATTTCTCCATTCCTTGAGCTTTTGGCATTCTGCAATTTTTCTTCTTTGCATGAAATAAATGTAATGTAATTGGAAGAAAGAGTTTAGCAAAAATAACATTTATTGATATATGGATATTCCATAACTATTATGATGAAATTTATATACAATATCTGTATTTCATATTTAAAAAAATTAACTACAGTAATCCTAACATGGTTATTAGATTTTGAAAAACATCCCAATTTAGGAGGTTGCTTACTGAATATTAGCTGTAAATACAAAGGCAATGTGTGTCATCACCATGTGAGGCCTATTTAAATGGGTTTGTGCAACCTGCTACAGTAAACTGTAAGCCAGTGAAATAATCTTTTTCTTTTATACACATTTGCTATTTCCTGCATGATCGAGGTTATGTCCAACAAAACAGATGATTCAAAGGCTTACAGTGATCCTTTGAAAATAATGATGTGGAGTTAAGAATGTATATACTGAGAAAAATACTGAAATGAGAAGTACCATGAATGCTGGAATACTGAGGTGGAGTGGACATATGAAGAATCAATTAACAGACACAATTGTATGTTGGTGAAACTAATGAGAAAGAGTCCAAAGGAAAACCAAAACTAAGGTAAAAGTACAGAGAGGGAGTACCCATGGAAACAAAACTAATAAAGCCTCATTGCATAAGAAAATAGAATAAATTTGGGGAATCAACCCCTCTTAGAATTTCTGTGAAGGGATCAATTATGAAACCTAGGTTTTCTCCATTCATAACAATGAAAACTATTACAGTGCAATCTGAGTTATAAAACTGTACGTAAAAATGCAATTAGATTTTCACACGTTTGCCGTTTCCCGCATTAGCAAGGTAGTGGTAGGAAAAGACTAAGAAATAGCCTCATTCGCTCACACACATTTTCACACTGTCATGTGTAATGTGTAGTCTCACTCAAAAATTAAAAGGATTAGCTTACAGTGAATATCATAGTAATTCATACAAGCATACTCTTTTCATTTGCATTTCAGACAACTACCATTTTCTGTTACATGCATAACATGGAACTGTCCATGTACATTTTTGCACATTTGCATACTATTCCACAAAAGGCATAATAAAGGCTTGCTGTAGTCACTGTAGCCCCAGTTTTATGTCTGTAAAACCAATGAACCTTGGGTATCTAGCGACATTAGCTGGTTGTTCTCATGTATCTACTGTGGAGAAAATGTCAAATAGCTCCTTCTCTGTTCCTTCTGTTGGAAAAGCAAAATAGAGGGGAGGATTTCCAGCCCCCCGCTCCCATCCCTTATAATCGCCTTCTACGACACATAGGGAATATGTGGGAAGTATTCTTTTTCCCCTATCCCCTGGGATATACATACATCTCTGGGAATAGAAGAGAAAGAATACTTCCCACGTATTCCCCACGTGTCATAGAAGGTGACTAAAGGGGGTGGGAGTGGGGGGCTGCAAACCCTCCCCTTTGTGTATTTCAATTTCCAAAAGGGCAAACAGAAGAAGGAGTCAACCATGTAGAGCCCATCCTACTCAAAGGCTCAGATTGGAGTGTCTGAATGTGTGTGGCTGTAACCAAGATGAGAAGACAGGACAGATGGGTAGTATGCTTGAGGAAGAAACCTGGATGTAAAGGCAAGAGTTTTGGAGAGAGTGGTGAGTATGCAGTCTGTTAGGTATGAGTGGGCCTGGGAAGTGAGTCAATTGTTGTTTGCCACTGATAAAGTGTTGGTGGCTGATTCAAGTGAGAAACTGCAGAAGTTGGTGACAGAATTTGGAAAGGTGGGAAAGGAGAAAGTTGAGAGTAAATGTGAATAAGAGCAAGGTTACTAGATTCAGCAGGATTAAGGGATAGGTTAGTTGGGATACAAGTTTGTATGGAAAAAACTGGAGGATGTCAAGTGTTTTAGATATCTGGGAGTGGACTTGGCAGCGAATGGAACCATGGAAGCAGAAGTGAGACATTGGGTGGGGCAGCGAATGGAACCATGGAAGCAGAAGTGAGACATTGGGTGGGGGAGGGGGTGAAGGTTCTGGGAGCAATGAAGAATGTGTTGAATGACAGAACATTATCTTGGAGATCAAAAATGGGTATGTTTGAAGGAATAACAGTTCCAACAATATTATATGGTTGCAAGGCATGGGATATAGATAGGGTTGTACGGAGAAGGGTGGATGTGTTGGAAATGAAATGTTTGAGGACAACATGTGGTAAGAGGTGGTTTGATTAAGTAATGAAAGGGTAAGAGAGATATGTAGTAATAAAAAGAGTGTGGCTGAGAGAGCAGAGGAGGTTGTGTTGAAATGGTTTGAACATATGGAGAGAATGAGTGGGGAAAGGATGACAAAGAGGATACATGTGTCAGAGGTGGAGGGAACAAGGAGAAGCAGGAGCCAAATTGGAGGTGGAAGGATGGAGTGAAAAAGATTTTGGGTGATCGGGGCCTGAACATGCAGGAGGGTGATAGGCATGCATGGAATAGAGTGAAATGGGACGATGTGGTATACTGGGGTTGACATGCTGTCAATGGGCTGAACCAGGGCATGTGAGCGAATGTGGCCGTTTCGTCTGTCTCCTGGTGCTACCTCGCTGGCGTGGGGGGTGGCGATGCTGTTTTCCATGGGGCGGGGTGGCATCAGGACTGGATGGGGGCAAGCTAGTGTGAATATGTACATGTGTATATGCATGTGTATGTGTATGTATATATGTATATGTTGATATATATATTATTATGTACTGTGTATATATGTGTGTATGTTGGGGAGGTTGGTCTTTCTTTGTCTGTTTCCTGGCGCTACCTCATTGATGCGGGAAACAG
>JAYMFT010394802.1:0-19406 GCA_038088735.1 Panulirus argus
TATGTATATATATATATGTGTATGTATATGTATTTTTTGTTATACGAAACAAGAAGAAAATATAAGAAAAATACTCGCATTTTTCTCATTTGAATTGTTTACACAGGTATATTCGTATGTTGGTTTCATTCTTCATACGGATTTAAAAGTATTGATTTTTAGACAGGATTACAGTATCTCTTGTGGCGGTATAAGGGTGCAAAATGTTATACGTTGGAAGTCACTATTAAGTTGGCAGATATGTGATGAAGAGTTTTGAATACTTAATTATTCTTAACGAAAAATTAATTCATAGCTTGATGTTAACAGCTTTAATATGGACGCCCCTGGCGGTTGATATGTCTAAAGCCCAAATAACCAAACCAGCCTTAGAAATGTCACTGAAACAGTCATGTCAGTATTCTCACTATACTATATGCTGAGTTGAATTGGAAGTTGTTAAACTGTGTTTAATTTCAGACAGCTGAACGTAATGCTGTTGTTTTTAGCTTTGGCTGAAAGTAATGTCTCTGAAAGGAATGTTGATAGTAATATTCAATATTGGGAAACAAAAAAAAGAAAAAAAAAGAAATTTGAATTGAGAATTTGAAGATTTTGGTGTTAAGATGATTATCGAATTTTTTTTTTTTCAACAAAATGAAAGCGACGGAAAGTGTCCTTCACCATTTCCAACAGGAGATGAGGGCCTTACAGTATTTACACTTCAGAATCGCTAGAATAAAGTCACGATAAAAGAATTCCCCAAATGGATTCGTCATGAAGTAGGTAAATTCGAAGGTCGGAAAATCAAGGAAAGACGTGATAATGTCATTCACTGCAAAAGGTTACTGTAACTAGTAAGAAAAATTGATTGATAATTAGAAAAAAAAGAAAATTGAGAAAAGAATTGGACAAAAAAAAAAAGAAATTGACGTGTGTTTAACATTAAAGTAAGAATTAATACGTCATAGAAAAAAAAAGTGGTTAGCTTACAGCACTTGAGCACTTCTCATAAGGTTCAGGATGGAAGCAGACAAATGAAGGATGATTTGCATACGGGGGTGACAGTAGCAAAATACTCCATCACGTCATGATGAGACAACAAGACTCTGGCATCACCTCACCCCTCTTCCTATAAACAGTGTTTTAACGCCTGGCCTTCAGAACACGCCCTTCCATCCTCACCTAATTTTTGGTCGCGAGGCAATATTTGCACTATAATTTTAGGTGCCGGCAATTACGCCTTCCCCCCACATTTTAGGAGATATTTTTCCCTCGTTGGTTCGTCCTTATGAAACGTGCAGAACGAGGGGGACTCGACAGGAGACTGGCGATTACAGTGTAAGGCTGTGACCAGCGTGAAAGAATGGAATACCTGATCAGCAAATTTACATACATCCTGTGATGCAAAGGAGTTGGAGGAGGGGGGGGGGTGGGGTGAGGGGGTTAATTTGAATGTAATATGAGCGTGAGTCTCGTCAGAGTTCGTGGTTTTTTTAAAAGGAAAATTCTGCATTTTTTAAAGTTCTTTACAATGTAGGGAGCTCATCTAGACCCTGGTATCTGTTCTAGGCTGCTCCTCAAAATTAGATGGTTTTTACGTTCTTTGGCTGCATCCATAGGGTAATGCCACCTTGTGGTACGTCACAGATTAGCACATATCGCTCTGTTCTGTTTTCTGCTTTTCTTTTTCACTCGTCCATGTCAGTATGCTCTCTCTATATACCAAGCTATTTTCCTTCATAACTATTTTCCTACTTAGCTGATATCTTGGAGGGACAGGTGGATGGGGTGGGGGGTGGGGGGGAGCCTTCTGCTCTACTAACCCGTCTTCATCTACAGACATTAGAAATTAAGCATCCTGTTGATGTCCCTCGGCGGATACCATAGACCATCTTTTATCTCTTTATCCCATATAGGTAGTGTTACAGTCCTCCAGCAGGCAGCCACGTCATAGACCATCAGGTCTCCTGTTAAATGGCTTTCCCATGTACATTGTGCTCTCATGTGGGCACTATTACTGTCCTCGGGCAGATAACGTCGTTATAGACCATCGGGTCCTCTAGTATCTGTCTTTCCCATGCACAGTAGTTTCTCAGCTTCTGCTCCCTCTTCCCTCTATCTCACTGGTCGTGTACATGGTTCCTGTTTCTCCTTCCATTTCCCTATTTCTTGTCGCGCGCGGGGGAGGATGGTGACCTGCGCCACTTCTCTTTATTGCTCACGGTTCAAGAATCTTTCATCTGGTGTTCCCGTTTAGGCGCTGGGGTCTGACGTTAGCTGCTGGAGAATACAGCTGTCGTCGTGTTTGGATGGCTGTAGCATACTTGTATCAGTGTCGGAGATCTGGGTGTTAACTCGTGAGGTAAAGATAGGTAGAGTAATGGCTTAAGTGCTGAGCAGTCATTCAGCGATTCTCCTCTGCCGGACGTGGGTGACCAGAAATACATTAACTGAATTCCCATGAAGTCTTGCTGATTGCTCGAGGAGATTCAAGTGATTTGGTGGACGTTACTCATACGGTGATAAAGATTATCGTTTGATGTTTAAAGGTGACGCACTTAGATGAATCTTCTGTTTTCATAAAGAACCGAACATTGTTCTAATTAATCTTGGGAAAAGGCAAGCGTACTTCCCTCCCACCGTGAAAATGACGTCCTTCCCTCTGTTATTACTACTCCAACACCTCTCACTACAACAGTATCCCCCCCCCCTCCACCATGTCTCCCCAACTCCCTATATTCCCCCCCTCACCCTACTTTTGCCCTCATTTCGCATCCCTCATCTTACCTTCCTCCCACCCCATCTTCCTCTCCATAACTCCCCACCCCATAATAAACCTTAACGTACTATTTATTTTTTTAATGGGATGGTCAGAGGAGAGGAAGAAGAGATGGGACAGGGGAAGGGGATAGGTTGAAATAGTAGAGAAGACTGGAGTGTGTACAGGTGTATGGTGTCCTTGTTTTGATGTACTTGGTTGATTCTCTGGTCGCTGCGTTTTTGGTGCCGTATTTACATACCCCCGGCAGACTGGGGACATAGGTGCATGTACTCGTGTTGTGTTTAGGGTTACATGGAGAAGGTTCACCAAGCTAAGCTAAGCATTGTTCGTTGTGTACGTCGATGGATGACAGGGGCCTCCCTGAGTGCTCTGAGGCTTAGAGGGACCCAAGAATGTGCCACGTTTGTCCTGTTCTCGAGATCTCGGATTTGTCTGTTGTTTGCATCATCATGTTGTCGTCAAGTCTCGTGCTTCAGTTTCCTTCCCTCCCTCCCTCCCTCCGTCCCTGCCTCGCTCACCCCCACACATTTTCCCTCCATTCGTAATCTTTCCCTCCTCCTAATCCTCTTCCTCCTCCTCCCCCCTATCTTACAACCCACCCCTCCCCCCTGTCCTTACACATCAACCCTCCTCCTCCCCCCCCCTCCACCACCACTCTACCCCCACCTCCCCACACCCGACTTTCCATCCCCCACATCATCATCTCTTCCTCCGTCATCTGCTGCTGCTGCTGCTGCTAGTAGAGCTGCCTCCCCCCCCTCCCCGATGTACCCCGAGGGACACAAAAACACCTGAAGGCAGGGGAGGCGACGCCCTCGTTGAGGCAGGTCGACTCGCCCTCTGCAAACATTTGTAACCGCTCATTATATGACGAAAAAAAGTAAAAAAAAAAAAAAGAGAGAAAAATACGCGGCCGCCGATCAAACGTCAGCTGTCGACCGCCATCATTTCCCTCTTTTCCAGCGCGGATGACGCTTGATTTGGGAGACCCGCCTTCCCTGTCTCGGGCCGAGGGAAGGGGAAGAGTTCAGTGGAAGGGAGGGAGAGAGAGAGAGAGAGAGAGAGAGAGAGGAAAGGGGGGAAGGAAGGGAGGGAGGAAGTGGAAAGGTGTTGCAATTCCCCTGAAAGCATTCAGTCCCAGGTGGGTGGGTGCACCCCCACCCCCCTGGTGGACCCGATGCCGTGCATGTGTTGCAAGATTTCTGTTGAAACTCCAAATGAATTGCTTCCATCTGCGCGTCAGATCACGACGAGGTAGCGAGCGAGTGATTGGAGGAAGGCTGGCGGCGCGTGGGGCCAGAGAGACAAGAGGAGGAAGGAGGAAGAAATAATACAGGAGGAAGGACAAGGAGTGGCCAGGAGATGGGAAGAAATAGGAAGAGGAAAGAAGTAGAGGGAGGAGGAGGAGGAGAGGGAAGCGGGAAGAGGAGAGAGGAACCGACCGGGCAGCGCAGGTCAACAGTAAGCCCCGTCGTGAAATGTGAATTACGACCCTCTCCCAAAACAGCTATTACAGGGCCATTACAGTGCCATAATAACCTGATAATTTGTCGACCTGATTGGCCGATTCGGGCGGCACAGGCTTCACCGGCCAACAATGGACCTGGCCGTGAAATGCGAATTATGTTTTTGTCCACGAGGTCCGTCGCTCAGTGGCATATTCCCCGAAACTCGACTTCGTCCCCCTTGAGGTGAACCGCCAGTGCTTCGAAGCTTCATGGCTCGACCCGCACAACTACATTAAAAGCAAAAATTAACCCCACGATAGATCAGGCGTTTTCCCCCTCCTCCCTCACTCCCTACCACGGTAAAAGAGCCTCCACGGCAGTGGTTTGCAGGCTGAAATCGCGACACATCGGTCACAAAACTGTGAAACGGGTTGGAGCTCTGCCGAACACGCTCGACTCCGTGCACCCATCAATCAACTAATTAATGCCCAGAGGCCCCGAGATGCAGGGAACTGATAACGCAAGGCAATCTCGGGCCAAATAGATGGGGGCGAAATTGCTTCTGTCCGAGTAGATAGAGGGCAACAGTTATTGATACGAGCGTACAGGTGATAACGGGGAGGGGGGGGGTTGGGAGGGGGAGGGGGGAAGAGACCGGTGAGGTGGTTGTGAGGGATGAGGGGAAGGAAGGGTGATGATGAGGGGCAGAGCAAAGGGGTCATAAGGGATGAGAAGAGGAGGAGGTTGTGAGAGCTGGAGGGGCTGGGATGAAGAGAGGGCGATGAGGAGGGGGTGGTGAGGAAGGAGAATGATGATGGGATAGTGAGAGGCAAGAATGTGGAAAGGAAAATGAAGGGTGGGGGGGGGAGAGGTGGACGGTAATGGGAGGGGATGAATAGGTGACGGGTATGGGAAGGGGACATTGAGTTGCTGTGATGAGGGGGGGGAATGGTGAGGGGCATAGATGAGAAGACGACAATGAGGGAAGGGGATGAGAAGGGAACGACGTGGGCTGGGGAAAAGGGGGTGGGTGGGAGGACGGTGACGGTGAGGAGCGGGGATTGAGGAGATAATGGTGAGGGGGGGGCAAGATGAGGAGGGGACAGAGTGGGGAGGGGATGAGGAGCGGACAATCAGGGACGGGTTGAGGAAGGGACATCGTAAGAGGGTACTCATGGGAAGGACAGATAAGAGGACAAGTAACCAGTGGTCATCTGCTGGAGGACAGTATTGGTATCTTGAGATTCTTGTCTTATTTGATCAGGATGGAGACGAGGATAGTAACACGGAGGGGCAACCTCCTTGCCTACCTCTCCCTGCGGCACAACAGCCGGCAAGAATATAGCTAAGAAAGACCACCATGTTTTGCAGAAGGAGTAAACCGACGTGGAAGTCTTTTTACGAAACTGTAAATTGGACTGATAATTTCGAAGTTGATGCTAGACTCTTAGCGTAGGAGACTTAAATCTGAAAAAGAAATTAAAAACTGTGTGATCACTAGAGATAGTAAATTTGTGACTTTCCTTCTTAAAGAGGTATACTAACTGATGATTTTCCTTCTCAAAGAGGCTTATTTGTTGATAATTGTCCCTAAAGTAATAGTCTAGCCATGATTTTAGGTCTTGGTATCAGTCTTGGCATTGACAACATCTGGTGGTAGTTTTATTCCAACAGTTTTCGAATTTGCAGCTTGGAAAAAGTGTTCGCGTACGTTAGCATTACATCTCCATCCTTGTAAGTTTCATACCGTTATTTCTGGTCGTCCAATACCTGTTTAATGGGAAGAAATTGCTGTGTGTTACGTTGTCGAAATTATTGACCATTACGAATATTCTGCTAGATATCCTTGTAGTGTGTACAGCCTTATTAAAGAAAATTATTTCTGAGGTCTCAGAATTTTTTTTTTTTTTTTTCCATAAGGCTTGCAGTATCTGAGCGACTGCGGGGATGAGAATGGTACGGTGATTACATGCGGAGGACTTATGGCAGTCCAGCGACAGAGGTAGTAGTGACCTCAGGTCCTCTTCTTGATTACAGTAGGAACAGGATAGCAAAGAAGAAGAAGCCTTCCCCCGCCCTCCACCTCCTCCTCTCCCATCACACCGTGTTGTAACGAGTTATACTACCGTAGAAGTTTTATAGGAAAGTGTGAGTTAGAGAAAGGTCCCTAATGTTACTGCAGTAACGTCCAGGGAGGGCAGGGTGTACTCTGCAATGGGGAACATAGATGATTTTTAAGTAGTAGAATTTATCTTTTTTCTCTTTTTGAAATAGGCGTAAGTATTGGCGATAAATATCAATAAAGTATCTAGGCTTGATTTGAAGGCATTGATTTGTTTGTATTGACAACATCCAGTAGTAATATATTCCAATGTTCCATAACTCTGCAGACGAAAGGTGAAAAAAAAAAATGTCCACTTCGTTATTACATCTATTTTATTCATACTGTTATTGCTGTTAGTTGAATTTCTACCTAAGGTGAAGAAGTGTTCGTGTTTATGGTGTCGCAGTTATTAAGTTTTTAGTATTTATCAATCTCCTTGGATTTTATTTTTAGGAAAATTTTGGATCTCGGAGTTTTTCTGTACAAGATTTATTTCTCAGGGATGGAATAAGTCTTTTTGCACATCTTTGAATTAGTTTCACTTTCTCTTCATCTTTCATCAACTTTGGTGACAATAGCTGATCAATGTATTCCAAATGAGGTCGAACTAGGGTAATGTGAAGAGTAAATACTGAAGCCTTCGTATGGTCAGTATTTTAGGCGGTGAAATTAAGCATCTTGTAAGATTTACTACATAAAGCTGGTATTGTTTTTCGTATTCAATGATGCATTACAAGCACTTTGTATTCTTAATTGATAATCTCATAAGAATCCATTATTTACACTGACGTCCATTTGCCATGTGTCTGACCACTCCATCAATTTACCTAAATCGACTTGAGCCATTAGACAGTCTTTATATGGCTAGACTATATATCTTCTAATTTCTTGGCATCTGCAAATTCTTCAAATCCTACTGTTCAGTCCTGTCTCGAGATCACTGATTTAGAATAAAAGCAAATTATAGTCCAAAGACTGAGCCGTGTGGTACCCAGTTTGTCACGCGAAACCAGTCGGTTGCTTCCTCATTTGATATTGCGCTTTGTCGTTGCCTGTCTGTGAGTTAGCCCACTATTCAGCTCGCAGATTCGAGTTCCTCTACCGTGAACTTAAATCGTATTTACAGCCAGTAATGAGGTACTTTTGTCGAAAGCTTTTTGAAAGTGTAAGCATAGAACATCTCTCAACTGTTCTAGAGTGAGTTCCAGTTATTCAATGTGACTGAAGAGTTCTATTAGATTCGTTAAATATGATCTATTAACTCGAAACCCATCTTGATAATTGGTTATCAACTTATTGTCTTTTAGAAATTTAACGATTCCGTTCAGAGTTATGGTTTCTAGCAATTTCCTTTGAACTGTTTTTTTTTCTTCCCCCCCCTTTTTTTTTTTAATTGATCCACAATTTACAAGCTTCCAGTCTATTTGGCAATGTCCATTCTTGTAGTGAGTACGTTGGATATTTTGGTGATGGGATATGCTATTTACCGGGATTATATCTTCTAGAATTCTGAAGGAGTTATTATCATTAGGACCACCTGACTTATTCAAATTTATGTTCCGAATACTACATACGTCTTTTTTTCCCCCGTCTTCTTTTCCCCTGATTCGAAATATTTTTTTAGTTAGGTGTTAATTCATTGGAACGTGGACTAATAATATATTTTAGTTTTATTTTCAGACAAATCTTCAAAAATTCTTAAGGATTTTTCTTCACACTGTGAGAAGTTCTCATGTTCAATTCCTAGTTCCTGATTTTGATTTTCTTCATGTAATTTCTCCGCGTTCTGATGTCCATTTTAGGGCTCTGTGGATTGCCGGTTAACTTAGAATTCCTATTTACGTTTCATTCACCCATATCTAGATGATTAACATCTTTAGTCATCCATCTTGGAACATCCCTATCACGACTCCATTTCATGTTTTTTTAGGGACGCTGTCTGACTTATGGGAAGGTATTTTATTTCTGAGGAACCCCTCATCTTGTCAACCAGGTCCACGTCTAAGAGCCTAACCCAGTTTACATGACTAATGTTCTGGCGCAGATTATTGTGAGGGATTGGGATGAGGAGGTGACGGTGAGGAAAGGTGATGAGGAGGGGGTTTTGGAGCTCAGGGATGAGGAGGGGATAGTGGAACTTGACTTGGGGATGTGGAGGGGACGATGAGGAATGGGATAGGACGGGATGGTGAGGGGTGAAATGAGGAGGGGACGGTGAGGGGCGGGATAAGGAGGGGACAGTGTGGGTAGGGATGTGGAGGGGTTCGATGAGGGGCAGGGGTGAGGAGGAGGAGGTAGTGAGGGCACGGGATTAGGAGATGGTATGGGACGGGGATGAGAGGGGAAGGTGGAAAGCAGGAATGAGGAGGGGGAGGTGGGAGACAGCGTAAGGAGTGGATCATGAGGAGGAGAAGATTATGAGGGAATGAGGATGAGGAGTAAAAAAGATAGGACAGCGAACACAAGACCTGATGATCAATGACGAGGTTATCTGCCAGAGGGCAGTACTATAGTAGCCTATAATCCTAATCTGTGTAGATGGAGACGTGATCGTAAAGCGGAGGGCTTCTGCCCCAACGCCACTCCATCCACCGGATCAGTCGACAGGAAAGTGGCTAAAAAGGAAGCGCCGCACCGACGCGATATACTGACAAGGAAATTTTTAAAGGAAAGGATGGATGGAAAATGTCTTCTGGTGTAATTACAGCTGCCGTACACTCTGGGGTAAGGAGACTTTGATCTCTACTTGTCAAGAGTAAAGAAAATGTGATGCGGTCGTATTAAATCGTCATGCTTGAACAGGTTTATTCACAAGGAATTGATATCATTAAAGAGTTTGTCTAATCGTGGTCTCAAGGTATTGATGGTCTGGGCTTTGATTTAATCAGATGGTATTTTACTACAGTGTTTTCTAATTCCGTTGCCAAAGAGAACTTAATCACGTGTGTATTACATCTTCTCTTTAACTCCGTAACATTCTTTCTGATCGTTGCATCTTTGCCTAAGGTGAACAAGTTGTCGTGGTTTACATTCACGAAAAATATCTTAGGATATTTGGACACTATTAGATCTCTCACTATTTGAAACTGAATTTTACATCTCTGTCTTACCTCCAAAAGGTTTATTTCTGAGTGACAGAATCAGTTTTGCTTTTCTTCTTTGTATTTTTTTTTTCTTTTAACGTTTTGTGCCAAGAACTGAAGGCGTATTCTAAATGCAGTCTGACTAGGACGTTAGAAAGAGTAAGATTCGTGCCTGTCTTTCATACTTTACATTTCTAGCAGTGAAACCTAACGTTGTGTCTGTTTTTTTTATGTGCAGCTATGCAATGCTTGCCATGTTTTAGATCATTACTGATTACCACTGCCACGTCCTTTTTTCTTTTTTGGGCTTCTAATAAGGGGTTAGGAAGCATTAGATATTCGTGTTCAGTATCATTATAACTTGAATACATTACATTTGTCTCCACTGAAATTCCTTTGGCAGTTCTCTGACCCACTGCAGTAATATGTCTCAGGCTCTTCGAATTATTGAACAGTGTTCCTTACTTCGGGCTTCATCTGCTTGTTTCGTATCGTTGGTCATACCTGAGTTTCTGTTCTTTAGTCTTCTTTCTAGGTCACTGATACACATCATGAAAAAATAACACGGCCTGTTAATGATACTGGGACGGTGAGGAGCGAGAGTGAGGAGGCTAAGATGAGGGACAGGAATGAGGAGGGGACGGTAAGTGATGGGAATGAGGGGGGAGGCGATGAGGGAGAGGAATGAGGAGGGGTCGATGAGGAATGGGAATAAGGAGGGGACGGTGCAACCTCTGGCCCTCACAACACCAGCAGCCCCGTGCCCTCACTTCTCCTGCAGCCCTGGGCCCTCACTCCCCCGCCCCCTCTAGCCCTTAGGTCCTCGTTGCATCCACTTATCCAAGCTCAGGCCACACCGGCAGTGCCAGATCCTTACCCCACCTCGTGCCCACTCCATACCCACGACGCGGGCTCTCACTCCCGCTGCATCTGACAGCCGACGCAGCGGTGAGGCCGAAGGACTGGACCCCCACTCCACCTTATCTCGGCCACCCACCACACTGCACCTCACATTTGATCACTTCTTTAAAAGGGAGGATGAATTACGTCGACAATATTCCTTGTGGCTAATGGTACCCGATAATCTCCCTCCGTAAGTTAAATGCTCCTCAGATCTCCCACGTATTGAATACTCCTCACTTATCTCCCAGAAGTATCACTCTCGCTTATTTGCCTCGTTAGAGAGACAGACAGACAGACAGACAGAAACAGGAGGGACGGGATAGAGGGAGAAAAAAAAATATGTATATCCAAAGCTAAGATTGATATCAAGGGAGAGTGAAGCCAGCAACATGGGTAACATGGTCGGGCATCAGACCTCAGCTGACTGACAACTACAAATTAGTGTGTCTCGGGTTGTGAAGGTGTAATGCCGCTCGCTGATTGGTTCTTAGGCTCGGCCGATCCCCCGATAGTGTCCACCAGCGGCAGCAGCAGCCGTTGTTGTTGTCGGCCAAATGATGTACGCTAAATCATTCGTTAACATTAAGGAAAAAGAAAAAAAAGTTTAAATCGCTCTTCACCTTCGTATTCCTAATGCTGCTAATAAGGACGAGCAACAGCGTTTTCTCGAAGTTTTTAAGTTGCATGGAAATGGTCAGAAGCAAGTCTAGGCAGCAGGGTTAAGGAACTAGAAAGATGATCTGTCATTTCGAAGCCAGAAACCATCTTGAGCAATCTGTCCCTCGTCGGGCCTCACCAGCGACTCTAGCGGTTCCTGAACGGTGGGTGCTTAGCGGCGATCCACCGCCCCATTGTCTCACTCAAGGATGTATCTGTCTCCTGCGTACAGAGGGGGAGCGAGTTGGGGGGAGGGGGGACCCCTGGCGTCGCTGATAAATGGTGCAAGATGTATGATACGTCAGTCTGGGCCTAACTACCCTCCTTGTGCGCTATCCCCCTCCCACCGAGTGTTTGGTGAGGGGGAGCAGCTGCTGCTGCTGCTGCTGCTGCAGTTGCAGGTGTGATGGGACCGCTGGATGTGGGGGTCTGGTATCTCTTGATGCCTTCGGAAAGGATCATGGTTAATCTGTTGAGCACGACGGTACGATCCTTGTAGATGAAGTTACGATCCTTGAGCACTGTGTTACAACCCTTTGCTGTGATAGCGTGACCTCCGATCTGGCCGTTAAAGGGTCAGTCAGAGGTCAGACCACCATACACAACGTAACGTCGTGGTCAATGGTATTAAGGAGGTATGAGAAGGCTCTGTGGCTTGCACTGGGGAGAGGAAGGTTGTAGGCAAGACGCCTGGGAGTTGGCGGGAGATTTGTGGTTAAGATTTATCCAGGATTTTAGATACAAAAGCTCATATTAGACGTGCTGCAGAGGAATAAGTTACTTGTCGCTGGTGAAGGAATATATGGATTAATGAGTCAAACAAATCATTGGCAAAGTATCTTTGTATACTTAGATGTTTTGAACTGACAACCGAACACAGGGATTATAATTGAGCGATTGACACGACGTCACTCTCAAGCACATTGTGTCTTTTCGCAGACCATGTTGTAATTTGTTCTAAATCTTGTTCCCCTGATCTGTGTGTGTGTGTGTGGAGGGGGGTTATTAGCTTCATCATCTTTTTCCTATAGAGAGAGACGTGGCACGGGCAAACCGTGTCTCAATCAAGGCTATCTCGGGTGAAAAGAAAATAGAATAAAGAGAAGAAGGAGGAAATTTATCAGAACAGTTTGGTGGTCAGCGGCTGCGTGTGACGGGCGTACTCCAGACATGTGCAGGCTTGGGTTGGTTCACGTTCCTCCCACTCTGCACCTATGGCATAATTATTTCTCCAAGATTTTTTAGGCCACGAAGGGAGGGATGCACCTGTGATGCAAAGAATTAAAGATAAAGTTGCAAACTGCTGTTAGTAAGGATTTGGTACAGAGGGAAAATTGTTAAAACTCCGCCAAACAGAAATATGGTAGATTTCAGTTATACGAAAAGGGCGACTTTGAGCCAATATCTTTTTCTTTTTTTATGTTAGCTGAGACGGCACGGGCCGCTGAGGCCCTATTCAAGGCCATCCCATTAACGATATATATATATATATATATATACTTTAGCCTGAGCCAGGTACCCATTTTATCGACCAACCCCTAGGGTTGAATGAACAGCAAGATTGACTGTGGACCGACTGCCGCAACCAGAATTCGAACCTATGCGCTCGTCCCCGGGCGTCCCGTGAATGCGTTACGGTCAGGAGCGCTAACCGCTACACCACCGGAGTCCATACAGGAAGATAGGCAAGGCAAGCTACGACTCCACTTGATGACTGTATAGCCTCTGGCAACTCGGGGATAAGCCGTTATGATGTCTGTTTCGTCCCTAACACCGCTAAGCTTTGGAACCTTTGAACTTCTCATGTCTTTCCCAACATTTTCCACCCGTCTGTCTTTGAAAGTCAGATGACACCACATCTTCCAAATCTCTTGGATCATTTTCTTCTTATTTTCCTAACTTCTCTGTATTCTTAGCCATTTATTTGTTTCTCACAATTTAAGGTCTGGCTTTGATAACGTCTTTTGCCGGTGACCGGTGGAGCCGTCGACTCGAATACAAAAGGAGATGGGGGCGGAAGCATATGGGGAAGGTGGGTGGAGTGCCACTAGAGGAACAACATGCCAATATCGGCCGGCCAGCCCGTCCTTTGGCTTGACGTACCCATCATGTTATTGTTCCAGCTTTTCATGTTTGGACCAGCCTGTCATGATTTGCTGGGTTAAGACACTCGCTTGAAGTTATCGATGTTCTTACAGTTAGTTATGTTCATCTACGAGAAAAGCGTTATCATTATTATTATCATTTTTTCATGTTAACTTCTCGAGTTATGACAATGCGACCCTGGGGTTTGAAGGCTGTACCTTTAAGGGTCAGGTCAAATGCCAAGCCATCATGCTCGTGTGTTGCTGTCGTTTTCAGTGGGTTAATGTGTGTGTGTGTGTGTGTGTGTGTGATCACCTATTCATACAGTACGGGGAGGGCATTTACAAGCATTACGACAAGATATTGCTAAAAAGCAGAGCTAGCGCGTAGCGCTAAATGCAGGAAAAGCGAGAGTTACATAGAACGAGTCGTGTGAGTTTCGTGTCGTCAGGTGTCATATGTGAGATAGATAGATGATATGTTTGTGGACTGGATGCTATCATCCAACGTTTGAGTCGGCCTGAAAGAAAAGACAGTAACCTAGGCCAAAGGAGGGAAACTTGACAGCCACTAATCCTCCCCGATTCGAAGGCGGGTAATACTTATGATAACTCCCCGGTAGGTGGCTGCCAACCACCTATTACCAACCGAGAGAGAGAGAGAGAGAGAGAGAGAGAGAGAGAGAGAGAGAGAGATAAGGGGATATTGCACAGGTATTCATTCATATGTAACTGGGGAAAGCTAAACTATGGCCGGAAGAAGACCAGCTCATGTGTGTCATTACCACGGATGAACTGGTCGTTGTCTGTGGTTCAGAGACAGGCCTCCCACTCTCTACTGCCAGTGTCGAGGAACTCTCCTTCCTGACTGCAGTACCATGGGCGTCTCTGTGATCATGCACACCCAGGCAGACAGACAAACTGCCTCGTAGTTTACTCTGTTCGACTTGTTTCCCAGCTCATACGAACTGAATTGTTGGACGAGTGGTTGGGTTGGCCTTCTCCGCTTGAGGATTGTGCCTTGCTTAACGGTCTTGATAAGTATGTTAGATATGGTGACATTTATCAAGCAGTGATTTGCCTCTGTTTGTCTGATTAAGTATTTATGTGAAGGTGCTGCAATAATATGACTTTAGAAAGGTCCCACTGCTCTGTTGCTGTTTGCGTTACTCAGGCGTTCATCGTATCTCAGAGCAAGTGTTCAGACGTGATGCTTGCTCAAATGAATCGCGAGTGGGAACTAAACTTAGGAAAAAATAAAGGATATTCATTTTACGTGACCTGAAACGACCCGGCTGATTGGAGTAATTTCTGACGCCGGCGATTATATCTTTGGTTCGCTGCAAATTGCAAATGCTCTTCGTCCCATCTGGCAAAAACCACCAACTTCCAGAACAGCCACTTACCTTCGGATTATTATCATTATCATGTGTTATTATCTCCTTCCTCACACTTTTGAAGATGACAGTTCAGATACAGATAAACGGATGATTCACACACCCGAGTGGTCGTCACCCGTTTAATGAACGGCCCGAAAAACGTGAAATCCGAATAAACGATTATCACTTCCTCCTGTTGCTTCTCAGAGCGAGTCTTTGGCAGAGGAAAGGCACCTGTGCGACGAGCAGGAACCAGCAGGTGTATCATCATGGGTGAAAACAGACTATGGGAAAAATAGAAAGTGGGTCTTTCCTGAAACATAATCTTATCCATGTGCTCTAAGATCGTTCCCTCTTGCTCAGGGATCGAACCATCGTGCTCAAGGATCGTATCCTAGTGCTCCGGAATCGTGCTCAAAGGACGTACACCCCCCCCCCCTTTCCCCCGCGCTCAAGGACCTGGAGCTCAGTGGTCGTACCCTCGTGCTTTAGATCCATACGCTCGTGCTTAAGGATCGTACCCTCGTACTCAAGGGTCTAAGGTGTGCATCGTACGGGTGTAAATAATTACCGTCCTCTTGTATTATTAAAACTAGGCATCGCATTAAAGCAGGTTAGATATGTCCATATGGTTGATGAGGATTTATTCCCCTTTTTCCAGTAGACTGTGGGGGGCGAGCCTGCTCATTCTGAGGCAAACGTCATGCATTTTATCCATCCAGTCTGACGGCAGTTTGAGCCATTACTTCTGAATTCGCGATGTCGTTCTCACCAGCAGTTCGCTGTTACCGTCTGACATTTCCTACGCCTTGTCGAGATCTTAGGAGCGACACTTAAAACACACTTGACAAAATTTTAGAGAAAAGCCTAAATTCAACACCCGTTTATTACGGGCCTCTGTGGAATAGTGGTTAGCGTCATGAACCACATCATAACGGGCCAGCCCAAGATCTGGACCCGCCTATGTTCGAATCCTGGGAATGGCAGTCGGCCCGCACCCAACCCAAGTGTTTATCTTCCCTTCGAGGCTGGTCGATAAATGGGTACCTGACTGAGGCCTGGGGTGCGCGTATATGGAAGTTCGTAATCACGCACAAATACACGCTTTTTTATGTTGGAAGCTCCAGTCATGGAAAAAATCCCACATCAAGGCCGAGACTTAATTGAAATATGAAGAGGTCAATGAAGGGGAAAAGAAGAAGAGACGAGGAAAAGTATTTATCAGTGTTGGAAGAAGTGAAAAACCTGTCTTCTGAAATGCGCCAGATCATTGTTATTAGCAAATGATATGAGAGGGTAGAGAGTTGCAAAGCTTCGAGGTGTAGGGATAGAAACAGTTATCAAAATGGCCCACCCTGGAGCTCCCAATGGCCACACAGTAATATATGACGCATTAGCTTGCCGAGTATTGCGTGCTCTAACTAATAATGGGAAGGGGGGGGGGACAAGCAGCCAGCTCTCTGGACAAAAGAAAAAATAAGTAATAACTATAGAAGAGAGAAAGTGAACCGTTGGGCAGGTGGGTCAATTTTTTAGGTTAACTTGGGATAGTTGATAAGTCTGACCGTTTTCGACTCTGTCGAGTAAGGATGTAGTGATAGAGTCACCGCAGATGTCACTTAATGTCACTAATCGTTATACTCATCTTCAGTATACCATCATCTTAAATACACACTTATCCTTACTAAGCTGGTTCACTTTGTTCGCTTCACTGATCCTCATCTTCACCAAGCTAAATAAAAAAACTCACCTTAACTACCTTGGTTCACTATACTCATATTCATTACACCCTCATCTACACTTAACTAAATCACCATACTCATCTCCACTACGCTATAGATTTTACTAAACTCATTCACTAAGCTCCTCTCCACTAAACCTCTTATTCACTAATCCAGTTCAATATACTTATCTTCACTAAGCAATTTCACCACACTCTTATCGTCACTAAGCAAGGTTGATATACTCATCTTGATTTATCACGAAAATGTGTATATTCCAGCGTAAATGATTTTTTTTTTTTCATACTTCTTGTTCATCATCACCAGAGTACAGTTTCGTTTCCCTTTTATATATATATTTTTTCTAGCTACCAATTTGACTTTAACGAAAAGTTGAAAGAATTGGTCTCTGGTTTCTCTTAAGTATTTCCCTGTGCCCAAATTTTTTGTCTACAGCTTAATGAAGAGTGACCTGCGGCGGCCACCTTCAGAATCAATCAAACCCGTTCTCTTTCCCAACAGCCTTCACAGAATGTAACCAGAGGTTGAACATTTTCATCGTGTTCCCCTACGGTCTAAGGCATCGACAAAATGGCTTTCGCGCGGTAACATTAGATATTGTATACGTATCTTAAGTACGAGTATAGTACACTAGATGAGTGATAACATCATGGTCTTCTGTTTGTCGCATAGAAAATGTACCATGAGAGCCACGGTCCTCAGAGTAAAGCAAAGGGAGTACAAGCTAGGATCGACCAGAGGTCCCCGAATCAACAGGTCTATAAAGGAAGTCACACTGTCTATTTCTCAAAGTACCATTAAGTGATTCGAGCCACCAGGATGGGAGTATTCGCTCCGAAGCATGAGGAGTTTGATGTGTGTGTGTGTGTGTGTGTGTGTGTGTGTGTGTGTGTGTATGTGTGTGTGTGTGTGTGCGTTTGTGTGTTTGTACGGAAATCTGTATTTGTTTTTTGTCTTAGTTTATGTTTTTTTTTTTACATGTCTGTATTCTACGGGGATGGAGGGAGTTGACACTCGTGGGTCCCTACTCTTATATGGATGTGGGTTTGTGTATATGTTAGTTTAGGTATATTCATCTTTATTTACATATGTGTGTGTGTGTGTGTGTTTGAGTTTATTTTTTTGAGTGTGTTATCTGTGTTTCTCAGTATATGTCATTTGTTTATCGGTGTGCCTTTGATGTGGGTTGTGGAACGAAAGAAAGATTTGACGTGAAACAAAAGAGAAAAGACTGTTATCAGTATCAGATGTTGTTGCTGAGAGAGAGCAATACAGGTACGTAAAGCATTTCTTTTTTTCTTTTGCATATCCTTTGTAATGCAGGACTCTTTTTAGAATGCTTTGTAGATGCAGATGCCTCCGCACATGCATTATTATACAGGTGTCTTAATATATGCTTCGTGTAATGTTCCAGCAGGTCCTTGATTACATCTCCAGCATTAGGCTGTGGTATAACAAATGTCGTGTAATTCCAGCCCTTTACCAAACCAAATAAGATTTACAGGACGAACAAAAAAATTAATAATTACGTAAGTGTTTGCCCAGCCATTTTAGGGCAAGCTCATTTCAGCTTGATTTATTTCACTGGTCAAAAAGTCAAGATGGTTTTAATCTCGACTGTTTTCATAATGGGATAATCTTTACATCGAAAACCCGAACGTTCTCAGAAGCACGGCGACAGAGAAGAACCAAGGACGGTACGAACTTTGAGCCCAGCGGTAAGGACCTTCGATCACACCGGTACGACCCCCTCAGCACCTTTGAGCAAGAGGGTACGACCCTGAGTATGAGGGTAGTCCCCTGGAGCACAACGGCATGGACCTTTGGGCACGGTGTGGTACGACCCTTGAGCACATCGGTGTGGACCCTTAGGCGCGACGGTATTATCCCTAAGGATATAGTGACCTAGCCCTTGATCAAGGCAAAAACCATAATACCTAAGGGTCTCCCTTACCCCCTTCCTTCTCAAGGGTCGTACTTTCGTGCCCAAGGATCGTGCCCTCGTGCCCAAGAGCCGTAGAGTCGTGCTCAAGGAGGCCATTGAATGAAGATGACAGCGGTGGTGGCAGATATGACATCTGGTCCTTTTGTGGACGTGGGCCGTCTGCTGGCCTCAGAGCAAGATGACATCCGTGGCCAGCGGAGCGAGAGGTAAAAGTCACGCCAACAGCATCGCTGTCTCTCTTTTCTCCTTAAGAACCGGCATTACTTCTACCGCCCTCCCCTCCCCCCACCTCCCCCTTAACGCCGAATATCATAAGGCTTTTGTTTTCTTCCCTTCGTTAATCAACCCACTCGTAAGGAGGATTTCGTAAAACAATAGCCTCCTGCGTGTACTTTTTTTTTTTTCATCATGCGTTTGTTTGGTCATAATGGCCCGCCAAGACCTTGGACAATCCTCAAGGGTTGGGAAAAACAAGAGGAACCTAAGAAAAAAAGAAGAAAAAAAAGAAGAAAAAAAAAAGCGACCTGCTCAAGGGTGTGCAGGATGCAGGTTCGTGAGGGTACGGCTTCTTATAACCGGTGTTTTGATCCGTGGCCTTTTTTTTCTTTTTTTCTTCTTATCTGTGTAAATGAAGTCAAGATCATGGCGAGCCACACCACAGCTGCTCCTCCTCCTCCTCCTCCTGGTGCAGCTGGTGGCTCGTCTAGGTCGCTCTCTGTAAGGACCAGCATATACTGGAAATTCTCTTTTTTTTTTTTTTCCTACATCCGCTGGTTTGCCAGCCCCGTCCCGTTCTTCTGTAAGTGGTGTCTAATGACTGGGGATTTTGGCTACAGCGCAAATTAAGTACACGAGATGTTGAGCACAGGTCTCTACACCTGGTCTTAAGTTTTCGGGGATTGGATGTCACATGTCAAGGTCAGAAACGAAGCCATCATTAGCGGGTTTTTACAATGCCATTATGCTGTGGTCAATTTCATTTATTTATTTATGTCTTTTTTGCAAGCACTTATTCTCTTCCGTTCTCTTAGTGGAAGGGCTTTCAGCTCTTAAACCTAATGGTCCAGGTTCGATCCCCGTTACACGCACAGGAGTTACTGTGCCTTGCCCGTAGTGGTGAGGCGTAACCAGGTGACAGCGAGTGGCCGAAATGCTTGAGGGACTTTTCGGGGCGCACGCTGGGTTGGAGGCTGACCCTCTCACTGTGTGACAAATCTCGGCAGCAGGTACTCTCTCTCTCTCTCTCTCTCTCTCTCTCTCTCTCTCTCTCTCTCTCTCTCTCTCTCTCTCTCTCTCT
>JAYMFT010394813.1:0-19404 GCA_038088735.1 Panulirus argus
CAACCCTACTGAACCTAATAACCTTGCTCTTATTCACATTCACTCTCAACTTTCTCCTTTCACACACTTTTCCAAACACTTCGATATCTACGTGTACTGCATGACACTCAGATATATATGTGTACTACATGACACTAAGATATCTACGTGTACAGCATGACACTAGGTTATCAACGTGTACTGAATGACACTAAAATATCGACGTGTACCGCATGACACTAAGATATCCACGTGTACTGCATGGCAATGATATATCTACGTGTACTGCATGATACTAAGATTTCTACGTGTACTCCATGACACTAAGATATCAATGTGTACTGCATGACACTGAGATATTTATATGTACTGCATGGCACTTAGATATCTAGGTGTACTGCATGACACTGAGATATTTATGTGTACTAACTGACTCTAAGATATCTACGTGTACAGCATGACACTAGGATATCTACGTGTGCAGCATGACACTAAAATATATACGTGCACTGCATGTCACTAAGATATCTACTTGTACTGCATGACACTAAGATATCTACGTTTACTGCATGACAGTATATCTACGTGTACTGCATGACACTAAGATATTTATGTGTACTGCATGACACTGAGATATCTAAGTTTATTGCAGGACACTAAGATATCCACGTGTACTGCATGACTCAGAGATATTTATGTGTACTGCTTGATACAAAGATATCTACTTGTACTGCATAACATTAAGAAGTCTACGTGTAATACATAACACTAAGATATATACGTGTACTGCATAACACTAAGATATCTATGCGTACTGCATAACACTAAGATATCTACGTGCAGTGCATGACACTAAGATAAAACATGTGTGCTGCATGACATTAAGATATCTAAGTGTACTGCTTGAGGCTTAGATATCTACGTGTACTGCATAACACTAAGATATCTAGGTGTTCTGCATGACACTGAGATATCTACGTGTACTGAATGACACTAACTTTTCTATGTGTACTACATGACACCAAGATATGTATATGTACTGCATGACACTTAAACATCTGTGTGTACTGCATGACTCTAAGATATCAATGGGTACTGCATGACACTAAGATATCTATGGGTACTGCAACACTTTTCTGATATATACATATGAAAATCAGCGTTAGCATTATTAATCTTTATTTCAGTCGATGTCATCATTTATTACATTCTATGAATATCTGTAAATTCCCAACTGTTTGACCACCACGTGAAAAGAAAAAACAATATTCCATGTCATCCTCTTTGTGGCATTAGTTGCTTTCTTAATTGTCAGACGTGATACCCATAGTGTACGGAGCAGGACTAGCTGTTCTGAGAAGCTGACCAGAAAATTTGTAGAGTGAAATCTTTTGCTGTTCCTAGAGAGTCCTTGCTGGTTGCTGCTTGTCTTCGCTTTACATTTTACTTTGAGAACCAGAGGTCATGTTAGACGTACCCAGAATATTGCTCTAACCGACCATTTCTAAGAACAGCTTTGGTCACTAGATCCTTTATAGGAGTAATAACAGTGGTATACTTGACAGATGGTTACCGTCTGTTAGTCGTGCCTTCTGTTGAAAAATGTGGTGACACAGTTTCTAAGAACAGGTTCTGTCATCAGATGTAACTAACAGGCAAGAGATGATATATATTCGACAGCTGATCACGTTCCATTAGTTCTATTTTTGTGTTGGAGTTGTGTTGATGGTTCTGGACAAGAAACTAGAAGACTATATTTTATCTAATATAGAAAAGATTCCATGATCAGTCAAAGCGCCCTCCAGGCCAGAGTACAGCAGTAGACACCAGTACCACAACACACCGCTGCGTTGTACATACGTACTTCCCAACCCTTATGATAAATAGTTTCAACAATATATCAGATTTGTTTGGATTCCAAATGAACGTTCAAACAAAATTTTTGTGGATCGCAGCTCCAATATTCATAAAACAATAAGAGGCCAAATGCTTTAATTTCCTATTTCCTCCATGCGTACCTAAAGTCGAGTGAGAATTGTTTTAGTGAGGAGAGTGTAAGCAGAAGGCCGGCCCAAGCAGTGGTGGTGTGGGTCTGTCGGGAGCCGGTTAAACCTCAGAGTCAAGCTTCCGCTCTCCCTAACTCACTCTCTCTCCCATGTGACCACTAGAGCTGCAGCGCTGCCGCGGGGGAACTGTAGGAAGATGAAGACTTTAAGAGGAGGAGAAAAGCGACGGCAGGGGAAGGGTTCAGGAGAAATAAGAGTGTCAGGTGCACGACAGTGCTTCATTAAGTTAAAAGGTTGTTCAGGAAAAATGGTAGGCGGTTTTACTAGGACCAAGACGATGCCTTTCAGAAGGAATAAATCTGTTTCAGGGGTAATAGGAGTTCCAAAAGGAATTTGTGGTTCTTCAGAAAGAGAATGAACTTCAGAAGTAGTGAAGGAAGAATTTACCACTGTTGCTGCAAGAAGAGAAACTTGTTTCATAGGAAATAATCTGATGCGTCAGCTGAAAGTGATGAGTGTTTCAGTAGGACTGTAGGACTAACTTACTCCCATGGGAGGCAGAAGGTCTACAGGACTAAACTAATAATGGTAAACACCTCCTCATTAAAGAGACTTCTGGTTGCTCTGCAAGTTCTCTTATGTTTTTGATCCAATCTACCTGGATCTGGCTACGCTACTAAGTCTCCCTCAGAAACTGTCCAAGGGATCTTACTTTCTCAGAATACCTGTGTATGTAATACCTTTTAGTGCTGTACAGGGAGAGTTTTACAATCGTATTGCCACGTCTTTGAACCTTGTATGCTCGTGCCATATCTTTACTTTTGTTTGTATATACATTTAGCCTAGACCAGGTACCCATTTATCGATCAGCCCCGATGGGAGAATGAACAGCTAGGTTGGCTGCTTGCCATGCCTCTGAATCCGTGGTGACGACTGATTCAGACCCGGGAGCTGATGACGCACCAGGCGAGAAACAGGACAGTTGATGATCCGAGAGGCAGGGAGAGCGGCAGCAACAGCCCACCAGTAGACGGGCTCACGGGTACCCCAAGGGGGAGCGAGGACGGAGACGGAGCTTAAGAATTTAGGAGACATTTAAAGTGAACTGGAAAGACAGTTGAGCCAAAGGAATAGTTGAACTCATTTTCATAATGACTTACACGTTTCAGGCTGATGGTCACCTTTGCCCGTTTGATTTTCATTTGTTTATTTTTTCTTTTTTCAAACAATTTCTCTAAACCGGATTGCGTAAAGATAAACACTTATGAGCTCAACAGGAAGCACTCACGTCCAGCTCTCTACTGTAGGTTGAACTGATGATCATCACGAAATGTTTGGGACCTTCAGTACTAAAGGAAACATATCTATATGGATGAATATTGTGGTCAAGTGTCCCTGTCATGACTGTTGTGGTCTGATGATCACACCTCCCATCAGATGATCTCACTACCCACTAGGCGAATTCCCTAAGAAGGAATGCAAAGGAATACTAAGGAATTTAAACAGCAACTGACCGCTGGGGCCTTATTAGGCAGTTTGTGATACTGGAAATTATCAGAGAACTCAGGTTAGTTTCATAAACGTTAGAAAGCAAACAGATAATTCAAAGAGAATAACCTGCAAATAGTCATTGTGACTCTGAAGGAACAAACATTGAAAGTCTTGACCTTGGAGCGAAATATTTATTAAGTCTGTTCTTTGACATATCTCTAGTACAGCCTTCAGCTATTCTAATTGGCAAATTATTCCGTATGTTAACAATCCTGTTAAAGCAAAAATACTTCGCTTCACTCTAGATAGAATATTTTCCCAAGAGTATTCATCCATTAATAAGAGTAAAATCAGGCGGATCAAGTCTTAAGTAACTTGATAGATGAAGATTATCAGAGACTTTGATCATTTTGAGTACTTGAATCAGATCACCTCTTAACCTTCTCTTTTCCAAGCTAAATAGAATCAATGAATCTGATCTCGTTGGGTTTGTTTCTCAGTCCAGAAATCATCTTCGTAGCTCGACACTGTAATTTCACCATTATCTGTATGTTTTTTTATACAAGTTGACCAAAACTGAGCACAATATTCTAAATATGGACGAATCAATGAATTGTAGTGAGGATAAATTCCCTGGACTCAAATTCGAAGGCCATAAAACCCATGAATCTAAAGATTTTGTTCGCTCTTTTCACTGCTTCTGTGCACTGCTTGCTTGGTTCTGACTCACCAGAGATTACTGGGCTCAAGTCTTTTTCCTCATTCGTCTTCTGCAGTTCAGCAGAGTTCATACTGTAGTCTTCCGCTTTGTTTTTGCTTCTTACTATCATTATGTAAAACTTTACACTTATAGATATTAGATTTCATTTGCCATTTATAAGCCCAGTTCATTAGTTTATAGATGTCAGTTTGAAGCTGTAGACGTTAATTTGTAGCTATTTCCTAGTATTGTATCATCAACGAATATTGATATCATACAATTCAGCCCATCATCGATGTCATTAATATACATGAAAAAGAGGACTGGTACCAAGACTGATCCTTGTGGCACTCCACTTGTTACGTCTAACTATTGTAGGCTTGACCACTAATCACACCTCTCTGATTACAGCCAGTCAACCAATTTCCCATCCACTGAATTACAACCCCATCAGTGCCATGTGACAATTTTGGCTGGTAATCTTTGATGCGGAACCTTATCGAAAGCTTTTTGAAAATCCAGAGAAATAACATCAACTGCTTTACTTTCGTCATACATGTTGATTATATCATAAGAGAAATTAAGCAGATTTGTCAGACGAGCGAGTTCGTCAAAAGCCATGCTGAGGATCGGTTATTAAGTGGTGGTCCTCTAAGTGGTTTACAATTCTATCCCGAATGATGGTTTCCATAAATTTTCCAACTACAGATGTTATGCTAATAGGACGATAATTTCTAGACAGTGACTTATAACCTTTTTGAAAATAGGTGTTACATTGGCAAACCTCCATATTCATCTGGAACTTTTTCCTTACCAAGTGAAAAGGTCAGTCAAGGGCTTAAGCATCTCATTTTTCGCCTCATTCTTTCATTGTTCTTGGATAAGGCTTGTCAGGGCCTGCCGACTTATGTATTTTCGTTCCATTTCTTGCTGGAAGTGCCTTTGGCGTTTATGTCAATTTGTCGAAGAACGTTCCCCTTTCTTAGTAATGAAACTGGATTTGGAACATGGGTTGTGTCTACGATCGTAAATGCAGATGCGAAAAAGTCATATAATGATTTTGCCATAGCATCACCTTCATGAATCAAGTCACTGTTTTCCGTAACTAATGAATCTATTGACTGGATAATGACTCTCTTGCGTTTAACATAACTGTAAAACTCTTTAGGACCTCTTTTGATAGGTTAGGTTTACAGTTTACGTTTAATAATGCGCTTGCTTTGTCATACAACTCTTTTACTTTCTCTACTCAAATTTATTCAATCACGTTGATTACTGGATTCTCCAAGTTTCTCATGAGTTACTTAGACAACCGACACTTCTTTATTTCACCGTTCTACTCTCTTAGCTTTGTTACAGATACAGACCGTCGACTACGCTTTGGTACGTATGTTCCCTCTGCTGCTTTGAAGGTTTTTCTGAAGCTTTTCCAAGATTTCAATTGACCATTTCATCCCCGGTTTGTCTGTCAAGAGCACCAGGTAATGACACCACACACCAGTAGATCACTCTATCCACCAGATCATTACACTACTCAGAAGGTGAACACACTACCAACCAAGAGATAACACTACCCACCAAGTGATCACGCTACCCACCAGGTGATCACACTACCCACCAGGTGATCATACTACTCACCAGGTGATCACACTACCCATCAGATGATCACAATACCCATCAAGTGACCACACTACCCATCAGGTGATCAAACTATCCATCAAATGGTTACGCTACTCATCAAGTGATCACTCTACCCATCAGGTGATCACATTACCTACGAGATGACCACACTACCCACTAGATAATCACACTACTCACCAGTTGATCATACTACTCACCAGGTGATCACACTACCCGCCAGATGATCACACTACCCATCTCATGATCACACTACCCATCACGTGATCACAATACCCATCAGGTGATTACACTACCCATCAGGTGATCACGCACCCATCAGGTGATCACACTACCCAACAGGTGTTCACACTACCTACCACATAATCACACTGGCCACCAGGAGATCACACTACCCACCAGGTGATCACACTTCCCACCAGATGACCACACTGCCCTCCAGTTGGTCACACTACTCAGAAGGTGAACACACTACTCACCAAGTGATCACGCTACGCACTAGGTGATCACTCTACCCACCAGAGGATAACACCTCTCACCAGATGATTACATTAACCAACAGGTGATCATACTACTCACCAGGTGATCACACTACCCACTAGATGATCACACTACCCTTCCAGGTGATCATACTACTCACCAGGTGATCACATTACCCACCAGATGATCACACTACCCAACTGATGATCATATAATCCACCAGATGATCACACTACCCGCCAGGTGATCATAATACTCACCATGTGATCATACTACCCATCAGATGATCATACTACCCACCACATGATCACACTACCCACCAGGCGATCACATGACTCACTAGATGGTCACGCTACCCACCAGATGATCACAATACCCCTCCAGGTGATCATACTACTCACCAGGTGATCACATTACCCTCCAGATGTTCACACTACCAATCAGGTAATCACACTACCCACCAGATGATCACATTACCCATCAGGTGATCACATTACCCACCAGGTGATCACACTACCCAACAGGTGATCACATCACCCACTAAATGATCACACTACCCACCAGATGATCGCATTACCCATCAGGTGATCACACTACCCACGAGGTGATCACACTAACCACCAGATTATTACACTACCCACCAGATGATCACACTACCCACCAGGTGATCATACTACCCACCAGATTATCACACTACCCATAAAATGATCATACTACCCATCAAATGATCACACTACCCACCAGATAATCACGCTGCCCATCAGATAGTCACACTGCCCTCCAGCTGATCACATTACCCAACAGATGATCACACTACCTACCAGGCGATATCTCTACCCACCAGGTGATCACACTACCAAACAGGTAATCACACTACCCACCAGGTGATCACATTACCCATCAGGTGATCCCATTACCCACCAGGTGATCACACTACCCATCAGGTGATCACACTACCCAACAGATGATCACATTACCCACCAGGTGATCACACTACCCATCAGATGATCACACTACCCACCAGGTGATCACACTACCCACCAGGTGATCACACTACCCACCAGATGATCACACTACCCAACAGATGATCACATTACCCACATTATCACACTACCCACCAAATGATCATACTACCCACCACATTATCACACTACCCACCAGATAATCACGCTGCCCATCAGATAGTCACACTGCCCTCCAGCTGATCACATTATCCATCAGGTGATCACACTACCTACCAGGCGATCTCTCTACCCACCAGGTGATCACACTACCTACCAGGCGATCTCTCTACCCACCAGGTGATCACACTACCCACTAGGTGATCACACTTCCCACAAGACGATCACACTACCACAAGATCTAGGCATACCTTCACGTCACAAATTGTCCGTTCAACTCGATATTCTGGAGTACATCTCACTCTTAATGTTCTTGCTCTTTGTATTTTAGCTAGATAACTTGATATGTTACTCATGGCACACATTAATGATCCTGTAAGATCTGTATTGTTTCAAATTTCTGGTACAGTTGTTGTGTATCTCATAGTCAATTTTCCATTTCATATTGACATTTTATATTTTGAATTGATATGAGGTTTATGTCAACAGCTTACTGGCCAACGATGTTTTTGTGTGTTATACATCACAACTTACGTTCGTTCTCGAAATAAAGTCAAACTTTCCTTCTGAATGCATATCAACTTGCCGGTACCGTCTCCAGGAAATTGAAAAAATTCCCTCCTTTCCATCGGCCGACTGACTGTTCAGTTTGAGAGAGATTTTCACTCTGTTGATAAACTGTTCAAGATAAAAATGAACATAGCACAATGGAAATGAAGTATCGCATTTGAATACATATTGAACTCGCCTTTAATACATTATTTCTGCTGCTGGAAGATTTGTTGATATCAGGAACTAAGAGCATAGACCTAGAGCAATGGGTGGGTTGCCAGCTGTTGCTATGTTACCAGGTTCCTCTTCTGTTACAGGGTGATCCACTCGGGCAGCACCGTATCCTCGAGACCATATGTTACAGTCACACACTCGCCTTCCTCCATGTATCCCACGCCGATACCACACAAGTTCCAGCAGCCATCCCATTTCGGAAGGTGTTGTCCCTGATGAAGATAATCCCCAAGTTACCTGTTCTGGTGTCTCTCCTCACATGGTAAGCTCTGACGTGATGATTAACACAGATGGTACAGTTAGGGACAATTCCAGGTGCTACAGTCACCGCTATCCGTGAATTGTGAATCCAGACTCGTGAATCCGAACCAGCAAGAAAGATTCCTTTTTTCTGGCAACAGTGTGGGTGGGGTTCTGAGGTTGAGGAGGGGTGGGGGTTGTGGGAGGCAGTCACTTGTGAGCTGCAGTTGTCATGAATTGTCTAATGAACCAAATTATGCATGGATTGGTGATGGAAGGGGTGATTAGGATTTAGAAATATGGGTTAATACTGAAATTAGCGGCATTAAGTCTGTGTCATAAGTCTATATAAGTCTAGAGGGCAGGACACTAGGAAGACGTAACCCTTCCCCTCACAGCTCATATCTATCCACTCCTTGGCAATACCTGCCCAGTAACACCGCCATCATACAAGGTGTGCATCCAATGTTCCCATTACAATGTGCCAAATTCAACATCTATCATTTATAAGTAATTTTCCGAAGACAGAAAGGGAAAGCGCTTTACAAAATATCGAGATAGTGACAAAATAATGTTCAGCCAATCACGATGCCATCGAAGGATTGTTAAGACCAACGAAACGATACATCTCAGTTGAAACTGCCACTCCTCATCCTGAGAGGTGCCCCTCCATACGAGCCTTAACGCTACAGCCAGACATATCAATGTTTACTGTGACCAAGTGGATCAGAAGATGGGAGTAGAGCGAGAATATTAACGACATGGTATGTACTGAGGAAGCCAAATGAAAGAAAACGTGTCACCACTCTGATAATTCAAGAACTTGTATAACTAAAACGTGTCATGGTCGTTTTTTGATGTGCTATTTTCAGCTGACTCAGAAAGGAGACCCCTTCCGCGGTTCACGACCACTGAGGATGACGCGAGGATCCTACAAGCGGTGCAGGATAACTGATTTACAGATGGCGTCCCGATTCGTGATGATCTTGGGTTAGAGGTGGCCGGGAGGACCGTGCACAGAGGCGGGAATCCACCACAAGATTCCCGCCGAGAGGAAACTGACGACAGCAACATGGTGGCGGCATCGCTAGACGGTATGCCATCGAAGGGTTAACGTTGAGGAAGAAGCGTCGTGCTCACCGACGAGTTGTTTTCCTCCACGAATCACGGTAGAGGATACCTGTTGAGAAGAAATGACACTTGTAATGAGAATATTTTGACCAGAATCACGGAAATCAAAACTAAATAATATCTGACACAAGCTGCAAATCACATCTTTTTATAGTATTCTGTATGATAGCAAAAGTCGTATGGGAGGATAGTGAATGAGAGATTGAGAGCATGTATAGAGCATCAGATTGGGTAGGAGCAGTGTGGTGTCAGAAGTAGCATAGGATGTGTGGATCAGGTGTTAGCTTTGAAGAATATGTGTGAGAAATGCTCAGAAAAACGGATGGATTTGTATGTGGCACTTATGGATCTGGAAAAAACAAAAGATAGAGTTGATAGCAATGCTTTATGGAAGGTCTTAAGAAGGTATGATGTGGGAGGTAAGCTGCTAGAAACAGTAAGAAATTTTTATCAAAAGTATAAAGCATGTGTACGAGTAGGGAAGAGAGGAGAGCGAAAGGGTTCCAAGTTAAGCTTGGTCTGCGGCAGGAGTGTGTGATGGTTGTTTGATTTGTTTATGGATGGGGTGGTTAGGTAAATGCGAGAGTCTTGGAGACAAAAGGATGAACATGCAGTCTGTGGGGTATGAGAGAGCTTGGGAAGTGACTCAGTAGTTGTTTATTGATGATACAGCACTGGTGGCAATTCGAGTGTGAAACTGCAAAAGTTTGTGAATGAGTTTGGAAAAGTGTGTGAAAGGAGAAAGTTGAGAGTGAATGTGAATAAAAGCAGGGTTATAAAGTTTAGCAGACTTGAGGGACATGTTCGTTGAGATGAAAGTTTGAATGGAAAGAAATTGGAGGAAGTGAAGTGTTTTAGATATCTGGGAGTGAACTTGGCAGTAAATGGAACCATGGAAGAGGAAGTGAATCATTGGGTGGGGAGTTTGCGAAGGTTCTGAGAGCACTGAAGAATATGTGGAAAGAGGGAACGTTATTTGGGAGAGAAAAAGTGGTTATTTGAAGGTATAGCAGTCCCTACATTATCATATAGATGCGGGGCATGGACTGTAGATAAGACTGTTCGTAAGAGGGTGGATGTGATGGAAATGAAATGTTTAAGGACAATATGTGGTGTAAGATTGTTTGATCGAGTAGATAATGTAAGCGTAAGAGAAATGTGTGGTAATAAAAAGTGTGTGGTTAAGAGAGCAGAAGCGGGTGTGTTGAAATGGTTTGGACATATGGAACGAACGAGTGAGGAAAAGTTGACAGAGAAGATATATGTTTCAGAGGTGGAGGGAACAAGGAGAAGTGGGAGACCAAATTGGAGGTGGAAGGATGGAGTGAAAGGGATTTTCAGCGGTCGGAGCCTGAACATGCAGAGGGGTGAAAGGCGCTAACGGAATAGAGTGGATTAGAAAGAGGTGGTGTACTGGGGTCGACGTTCTGCCAATGGACTGAACCAGAGCATGTAAAACGTCTGGGATAAACCAGGGAAAGGTCTGTGGGGCCTGGATGTGGATAGGGAGCTGTGGTTTCGGTGCATTACGCATGACAGCTAGAGACTGTGTGTGGATGTTTCCTTTTTTCGTCTGTTCCTGGTACTACCTCGCTAACTCAGGAAACGGCGATCAGCAATGAAAAAGCATAATCACAAAACTGTAAAATTTTATGAATCATTACATGTTGTGTTGGTGGCGATGATCCTAGAAAAGAAATGACAGGATGTGTCTATGGTGTGTGTGTGTGTGTATGTGTGTGTGTGTGTGTGGGTGTGGGTGGGGGGTTTCATGGTTACGATTCGCTAGTGTCTTAGCCATTTTAGATTGATGGCCCTAATTCTATGGTTTTGATACAAGTGCCAACCCATATTCATAGTCATTATCAACCCTTCCATCACCAATCCATGTATAATTTGCTTAATCAAACAATTTATGACAACTGCAGCTCACGTCTTACTGCCTCACGCGCCCCATAACCCCCTACCCTTTCTCAAATTCAGGCCCCACCACCCCCCACCCCCTAACCCCCACACGGTTGCCAGAAAAAAAGAATCTCTGCTGATGGTCTGGATTCACAAGTTTGGATTCACAGTTCACGGAGAGCGGTGACTGCAGTGCGTGGGAAAGTTCCCAATTGTGCCTCCATGATTTGTTAATAATCATATAAGAGTGTGTGGAGGTACCCCCTGAGATAGAGTATGTGGTGGTACCCCCTGAGACAGAATGTATGGTGGTACCCCTGAGGTAGAGTCCCCGATTGACATTTGAACAAGAAAACCGAGCTTCTGCTTCCGCCTGGGTGTTGACAAGACAATACCTTCCTGGGCTTCTCTCCTTAAGTGGTGTCCACCCAGTACCACTGTCCTGCGGTGTGCTCTGGCACCCATCAGCGGACACACCACTTGCCCCTTTATGGTGTGATATCCCCAGGGGTGGATGACAGAGAGCAGGGTTAACTTATATTACCAGGTTATCCCCTTGAGCACTCCTCTGGTGCTCTCAAAAGCTAAAGTGTCTTGGGGCGTGACGATATTCACAGGAGAAGTTATAGTTTGATGGAGTTGTGCGGAGGAAGTTATGATGGCTATCGCATGGAAAATTGTTGCAATCCCTAGTTATTGTGTAAGTTTCCTTCCAATCTTTGCTTACGTGTCCTGCCCCGAGCCTACGTCACCTGTGGTGTGGAAATGTGCCATGCACCTGTGTTACCACTGGTGAGTGATACACCCTTTGTATCAACCCTCGTGTAGACGGCCATCAGTACCATGTGAAAGGGAAGGAGAGGGATATTGTCCCTGGTATTGGCAAGTGTAATCCTATACGTTAGGAGCGTTTGCCCTGGCCTGAGAGAGGGGGGAGCAACATAAGCCAGCGTATGGAACTGGTAACAGCCACCCACTAGAGGTTCATTTTCCTTCAACTAAGTAAAGTATATACATGCAATGTCTGGAGTGCCATCACTGCTATGCAGGAACATCATTGCTAAAGTTGTTTGGGATTGTCATCCTAGCACTATGGGAATCTCCCTCACCCCAGTGTTGTGCACTGTTACAGTAAACTCCGTCATTAGTGTTCCTCCAGTTGTCCTGCGGCGGATCACGTCCTGTGCCCCAACGCTGTACAAGGATACCGCCAAGTTATCCCAGTTGAGGCAGGCGGGGATCATTGACGGTCTTTACATCTACGTTGGGAAATATGTTGTGCCACTCATCACGAGGATGTTCCCTCTCAGGTCCGTTTAGGATCATGTTTCGAGTCTTGTATTTCCTTCGTTTCCATTTCTCTGTGGGGCCACTAGACCCTGAGGGGCTCTCTTATAACCACGATCTATTACAGTTATACTCCCACGTAGTGACACAAAAACCTTGGCCTCCAGTCATTTAGTTATCATGCTTGTGTCCACCCCTCTAGTGACCAACACTACTATGCTCCAGCATCTACGTACCTGTTGCCAGCAACGTACAAGTACAAGCTTCACTTGCAGTGTGTACAAGGTGGACGACCCAGCCCTGGGAAGCCTGCCACAGCTCAACGCACAAGAGTGGATACATCCGGTTGAGGACGTTCAAGTATGTATAGCCTCTCAGGTACCATGCTATGTCGCAAACGAACATAGCCAAGCTCAGGTGAACACCACAGGGCCAGTACATTAGACTCAACACTGGGTCATACCACTGGTCACGTATCATCAGAGTCTAGTCCGTCTGTACAGCAGATCACTATCTTGGAACTCATGCTGGTGACTTACGACTTACTATTACCTTAAGTTCCCCTTGTGCCATTGTCCCAGCGAAGCACTCAGTAGCTTCCCAATCAGAGACTAGCTATGTACTTCACGAGGGCGGCTTACGATCGCTGGTGTGTGGCAACCATTATGTGTGCAGTGGAGGATCACAATGTCAGACGTGTGGTGGTCAACAACAGTTTATTTACACGCCTTGTGCTAAATTTAATCAGAGTGCAGATTCCGTAGCTGTCGATTGATTCAGGTCAGGGGCTTATATTTCGACACGTATTGGGATAAAAGAATGACTGACTACTGCGACCTTTATAAGTCTTCAGAATTTTACGTCATCCTCTTCACAACGGTGAACAAAATACACAGCGCTAAGAGATGGCTCTTTTGCAGGCAACTTTTGCTTTAACTTCCTGTAGCATCCTCTTGCCTTTGTAGAAGACAGCATCGTAGCGGATTAAAACTCTCTTCGCTGGAATCCTACTGCAAACTAACACAGCTCCACAACCACCTGAACTGCTACACATCGCAAGAGTCATCGTCCCCAGGTATTGTTAGTTGGACATCATCTCCCTTCGTACAGACTAATTGTCTAGGACGCAATGAAAATACAGGTGAAGGTGTTAGTCGTATGCTTATATGTAGATATCATAAAGTCATGCGGCTTAGTGTTTTGAGACCAATGTCTGGAATATACGATAGAGGTTTGGGGTGGGGAAGAGAGGTGGGTAATAGGACATTGATTGCTGCTTGAGCCTTAAGTGGCTGTATTCAAGCAAAAGATGCCTTCTGAATTATACAAACAAAGAAAACAATACTTTCATTATTTTTAACAATGTGGCGCTGATAAATCCCTGAAACAGCTTAGCATAAATAAAGACTGTTATAGACTACTTGCAAAGTAAATTCAGAACGTAACGTATCCCCAAAAGGCATCTTTCCCTGGACGAAAATGTAATACCGTACAGAGGGGGTCTGATTTTCAAGTGTTGCAGTGTAGACAAACCATAAAATCATGAGGAAGTAACTGGATAAGTGAGAAATTTTATCAAGGTATTGTTGTACAGCACAAAATACAGTGATAAAGTTGACTGGACCTCAGACAAATAAAAGCTACAATCTATATATGGATAACTCTCTGTTTGTCTTTCTTCACTCATCCTCTCCATATGTCCACACCATTTCAGCACATCCTCGTCAACTTTCTCAGTCAGACTCCGCTTACTCTCACATGTCATATAACTTATTCGATCAACCCTCTTTACATCATATTATTGTTCTCATACATTTCATATCCAACACATCTACTCTCTTTCGTTCTTTTGCATTCACGTACCCCTCTTTGCACTAATACATTATGAACAATCTTCCCATATATTTTCATTGTAACCACGAGTCCCAGCCCATGATTAACATCAACTCCCATGGTTCCTTCCGCTTCCGTGTCCATTCGTACGTTCATGATGCACTCCGGTTCCTCCAGGCACTCCCCTTTTCGAACTCGCACCCACACTCAACTGCACCTCATGACCTTACTTTTTTCAGATTACCTCTCATCTTGCTCTTTTCACGCTAGCTTCTCTTGAGTCTACCACCAGAGTTATATTATATGCATACAGCATCTAACTCATCTCCTTGACGTGGATTTCCCTTCATTTAGAGCCACATATCTTCCTCCCTTCAACTCGCACACACCATTAAAATTTCCACGTTTAAAATCGGGTATGTTTTCTGCGACTGTCATGTTCACCAACATTACATGCAATATTAAAAGCGACTTCAAAAGTAGTTTCTCGGTGATTACTTGTACCAAACTTTTCTCCAACTTCGACATCATTAACGAGATCCTCTTTTGTAGTTTACAGCCCTCTTGATAAGTAAACCTGTAAATAATTTGACACATGTAGAGTGGGTTCTAGTTCTAATTGTTGGTCACGATATGTTAAGGACATCATAATCTTGTAGTAGGTAACAAGCTGGAGGTGATCCTTAGGTGTGATCATCTGATCTCTCTTGTGAACTGAAGACATCCTGTTACAGCAGATTATATGTGTTTCATCTGAAGCTGTTAGCTATACTAACTGATTTATCCCCGCCATTAGAGTAACATATAAGGATATACAAAATTCTAAGTGAATCGACGGCACCAGCAGGATTGGAAGAGATTTTCCATCAATGTGAAAGTCGATTGACAATACGCCGCATTTGATAGCCTTGAAGTCTGGATCAAACTTCTCCCAGTTTTCCCTTACACAGTCAAAGTCTGCTAATTTGGACTATTCACTGTCGCTAACAACGACATTCTATGATCTCGAGATCATAATTGATTTCTTTGGTGAGTCACTAACCCAGAACAGGGTCAGTCCCTCGCCCTGTTGGACAGGAGCTAAACTGATTTCTTGTTTCCGAAAGAACTTGAGAGGATTCAGTCAGTGTAGCAAGGAAGAGTGGGCGGAGTGAGTAAGCGGACGGCGACTATCGATGGACCATTCATATCTTACTGAGGTTAAAAGAATATTTTTTCCTGATTGAACTCGACCAGCGCCTCACTTCGGACAAAGCTGTGGATGTAGACCCATACTACATGGGCTGATGTTTCGCAGTTTATTGGTATATTACTGTTTTATTTCGGTATCAGGAGGATTGCAGCATTCCGGGTGTCTGGACCGATGGATCGCCTGGCAGTAGGGCGACAAAGGATCCTGCCGCCGGCAACAGGCCTGGCCTAATGCCACCATTATTTGTTCTTAAAGTGCAGAGCGAGGCGCCTATGTGGTCGGACCTTACTTAGTCTTGGAGTCTGCCAGCATGGCACTGTTTGGCCTCCTGCCTCTGGGAGAGTGTCTTCCAGATTGTGAATGTTTCCAGGACATTTTTATATTACTGAAGAGGAACTTTATGATATCATTCTACTTTGGTACTACAAAATCTGCCTTTGTTGATATCAGAAAAAAAAATATAACTGTTTGGGAAGAATTAACTCTTAAACCAAGTATTGATAACGTTCAGATAATAGTACAAGAAGGAATTGCCTATTCTAAACACATAATCACGTTTTACTTTAAAGCAGAATTTCAATGTTGTTATTTCTTAAAATCATAATATTTAGTTTTAACGTCGCATCTCACTTGAAGTGTTAAGCGTTAACCACCACTGCCTCCTGGACGTTAGCCACCTCTCCCTCCTGGACGTTAGCCACCTCTCCCTCTGGACGTTAGCCACCTCTCCCTCTGGACGTTAGCCACCTCTCCCTCTGGACGTTAGCCACCTCTCCCTCCTTGACGTTAACAACCTCTCCCTCCTGGACGTTAACCGCTTCTGCCTACTGGACGTTAGCCACCAATACCTCCTGGACGGTAGCCACCACTGCCTCCTGGACGTTAGCTACGACTCCCTCCTAGACGATAGCCACCAATGCCTCCTGGACGTTAGCCACCACTCCCTCCTGGACGCTAGCCACCTCTCCCTCCTGGACGTTAGCCACTACTGCCTACTGGACGTCAGCTACCACTACCTTCTTGACGTTAGCTGCCACTGCCTCATGGACGTTAGCCACTACTGCTTCCTGGACGTTAGCCACCTCTCCCTCCTAGATGTTAGTCACCTCTCCCTCGTGGACGTTAGCCACCATTCCCTCCTGGACGTTAGCTACCGCTGCCTCCTAGACGTTAGCTAGAACGCCCTCATGGACGCTAGCTACCTCTCCTTCCTGGACGTTAGCTACGACTCCCTCTCCACTTCCTCCTGGGCGTTAGCCACCACTGCCTTCAGGACATTAGCTACCACTCCCTCCTAGAAGTTAGCTGCCACTTCCTCCTGGACGTTAGCCACCACTGCCTCCTGGACGTTAGCCACTACTGAGTCCTTGACGTTAGCCAAAACTGCCTCCTGGACGTTAGCCACCACTCCCTCCTAAACGTTTGCCACTACTGCCTCCGGGACGTTAACCACTACTGCCTACTGGACGTTAGCTACCACTCCCTCCTGGACGTCAGCCACCACTCCCTCCTAGACGCTAGCAACTTCTCATTACATAAATTAAGCAGATTTGTCAGACATGAACGATTTCGTCGAAAACCATGTTGAGTCATTTATTATGTGGTGGTCCTCTAAATGGTTTACAATCTATTCTTGAGTACAGTTTCCATAAGTTTACCAAGTACAAACGTTAAGCTAATAGGACGATGATTTCCGGGCAGTGATTTATTACCTTTTCTGAAAGTGGGTGTTACATTAGCAAGCTTCTACTGATCTGGAACCTTTCCTGCAGCAAGTGACTTTTACAGTAGAAAAGAATATTCAAGGGCTTTAACTATCTCATTTTTCGCCTCTTTAATTGTCCATGGATAAAAGTTGTCATGGGCTGCTGTTTTATTTATGTTTTTTTCATTTAGTGCTAATACTATATTTTCACCACTTATATCCATGTGTCGCAAAATGTTTTTCTCTCTTAGCGGTGGAACTGGATTCCCCGGACATGAGCCGTATCTACAGTTGTAAATGCTGATGCGAAAGAATCATTCAGAATCGTTGCCATGTGTTCGTTGTCGTGGAACACGTCACCGCTGTCAGTTATGAATGGACCAACTGACTGGGTGAGGATTCTCTTGCTTCTAACATGCCCATGCAATTCCTTCGGGTTTCTTATGCTATTTTCAGCAATGTACGCTTCATACTGACGCTTATTTTGACTTAAAACTCTCGTAGTTTCTCTGCGCAGACTTACAAAATTTGTTTATCAAGCTGGTTATTAGTATCTTTGAGCTTCTTTTGTGCTGCTCTCCCAGCAACACACACATGTTTATGTCACCGTTCCACAATTTTGGCTTCACATTGGAAAAAGACCGTCTACTGCGCATTGCACAAATGTTCCCTCCACTGCTATGAAGCTTTCGTAAGCTACGTCCACATCGCATTCATTTCTAATATCATTCCAAGTTTGCCTGTCAAGAACAATGCGAAGATCTTCAGAGTTTGCAATTCTGAAATTTAATATCTTTTCGCGACACTCGTATTGACCAACATTACAAGCAATGTTGAAAGTTGAATGAAAAGTAATTCGCCGGTGATCACCTATACCAAACTTTTCTCCCTCTTCAACAATGTAAATAAGATCTACATTTGTAGTTAGAACTAAATCTGATATATCCTCGTCGCGCGTACGTTTATCAACTAACTTGATTACATCACTCCAGCAGAGTTAGGTATTGCCCACGTCCCAAGCTACTGGAAAGGGATTCTCCCTGCTTAGATAATGGTATGTCAAAATCTCCTACTAAGATCGAATTGTCATTGCTAATTTCTGCTTTCTGATCATATAGTCCTTTGTCTGCCTATAGTGTCTCCTGGGGGCCTATAAACTAAACCTACTGTTATTTTTTTCGAGACTTATCTTTGATTTCTACAAAAATGTCGTCGATTTTATGAACCGTAACTACAGTTTTCATCACAGACTTTAGATAAGCTTTCACAAACAGCAAGACACCACCGCCTACTTTATTTCCTCTATCACGATTAAACACAGTGTACCCAGAAATGACGTATTCGGCGAGGAAATCTCAGTTGTTAATATCTAGCTTAGATTCCAAAATACCAATTATATCGTAATTTTCTTCCAATGCAAATGGCTCTAACTCCAAAAATGTTACGCATACTCTGTGCGTTATTATACAATATTCTACTACACGACTGAGACTTTGTCCGCTGGTATGTTATGTGCAACGGAGGCAGAGGGGAGGCCGCCTACGCGAACAACGCCTGTAACCTCGTCTTGAACCGTCCCACCCTGGTCGCTGTCTGCCTTGTTCCCTGATTCCAATTGGAAACTGATCTCATGCTGCTGTATTCTGCTCTATTCTGTGTTGACCACCGATGACTTGTGACCACTGCAGTTGATGTTGACCACTGCTAGCTTGTGACCACCTCAGATGGTGTTGACCACTGCTGGCTTGTGACCACCGCAGTTGGTGTTGACCACTGCTGGCTTCTTACCACCGCAGCTGGTGTTGGCCACTGCTGGCTTCTGACCACCGCAGCTGGTGTTGACCACTGCTGGCTTGTGACCACCGCAGTTGGTGTTGACCACTGCTGGCTTCTTACCACCGCAGCTGGTG
>JAYMFT010394824.1:0-19402 GCA_038088735.1 Panulirus argus
ACACTCACTCTCTCCTGATATTTCTTCACACAAGCCTCCTTTCGAAGCTCACTCACTCTTACTACTCTCTTCTCCTCAACATTCTCTCTTCTTTTTTGAAACCTCTACAATACTGTTTTCATAAATAAGAACCAAGAGTCAAATACACACATAATCTAACAAATAGATTATATCTAGCTTTGCTCCCATTTAACTGGGGTGGATCAAGAGCATACAACCCTTTAGTTCACTCGCACATATCCCAATTTAATGCCCAGTATGCTAAGAAACACAGACTTCAAAAATTCTTTCAGAGATACACCCATTTATGACAATTTATATCTTTAGAGGCCAAATTAGAATTTTCCCTCTAAGACCCAGTCCTCTGTTCTTAACGCTACCTCGCTAATGCGGGGAAAGGCGAATATGTATGAAAAATAAAATCTTTTCATAATGACCATTTGTACTGAATTATTTATATTTAGGAAAAAATCTATCCTTCTTACAAGGAACTCTATAGAATATGTAGATGTGGGCAGAGCAAACTCTGAGTTTACAAGTCTGTGGTGGCATAATATCTATACTTTACTGACCAAAAATATTAATGCATAATTATTTCACAAATGTCTAGAGAAGCAGTGTCTTACCTTCTGATAACATGCAGGACTACTGAATATCTTAACTTTCCCAAAGTCATCCCCAGTTGCCAAAACAGCTCTATCGTTGGCCTTAGCGCATGTATTCACATCAGTACCATCTGCACCTTCAGGCCAAATACCCAAGGTAGCAAAGGTTAAAGTACATGTGTTACTGGCCCATTCCACATCACGCATCTGTGATGTCTGCACTATTTGACGACACAGTCCAGCATTCCCTTTAATAAAAATATTTCTCATTAGATTTCAGTTCTGAAGACATCTATGCCTTCAGGAAAAAATTATTAAACTACCTATCAACATTTTACAATACATCATGACTCAAAATTTGCTTTGACAATTTGAAGAATGCCAAGTCATGTAGAATCTATCTCAAAATCAAGTCCCTGTAGAGCTCAGAATATTTCTGCTACATGATGCTTGCATCCTTCCAGCACACAAATTTTCTAACCTATCCTTTTGGTCTTCTTGTGTATCAATTCCATATCTTGGGTACATATGCTCTTCTAGCTGGGTGTAAGCATCACCTTGTGTTCGTTGTAGGGTGCAAAAAATGAAAAATACTATATCATACTGTCTATTACTCAAACTGGGTTTATGGAATATGAGAGGCATGACAAAAGGTAACAAATGAATTGCAAGAATTGTTTGGAAAGATTAATCTACAAGCGATGTATCTGAGATGACATAAAGACATGACACTGACCAAAATGATTACCTCTCTATCTAACTATATCTCTGACACCCTTTCCCTACAAGAACTCCCTCAAGGGGTTGGCAATGGTCAAAAGTCTCCATGACTGGTGAATTTCTTGGCCTTTAGTGCTTCTCCCTTAACAGCACACAGGCAAAGGGCAACTATAGTGCAGTGTTTTCAGAAGCCACTACCTAATGTTCCTATTGACTAGTTCTACCTACTGGCAAAGGGCAACTCTACTGCAGTGTTTTCAGAAGCTACTACCTAATGTTCCTACTGACTAGTTATACCTAATGAGTCTACCTGATGTTCCTGCCTAATGTTCTAACCTAATATTTCAACCTAATACTCCCACCTAATGTTCCAACCAACAACTAATACCTAATGCTCCAACCTGTTCTTACCTACTACCTCAGTCTACTGCTCCTACCATTTTACTAAAAGAAATGGCTAGTGCAAAGCACTTACTGCAGGAAAATCTAAAGTTATGAGCTGTGTGAGTTAAGAGTTCTCAAGCATTATGTGTGACAGGGAGAGACTGTATGTCTGAAGACAGAATGCCGGCAACCCATGTGTGGGTAAGACAGATAGAAAAGACGGCTACCTGGGTTTTCCTAGCCACACAGGTAGAAGCTCTGGTGGTGATATCCAATGCTGAAGGAAAAGGGTTAAGCACAAGGGTAAGGGAATGTCTAAAAATGTTTTCTGTCTCTATTTCTCCATGTATCTATATATTTATGGTATTCTTTCTCTACTCTAAGTGGACAAGATTAAGTACAGACAGCCCTCACATCATTCACATACATTCAGAATTTTAAAGTGAAACATTAGTTTCCCCACTTACAAAAGAACTTTCTACCAGTTCATTCTATGCACTTAGCTGATTCATCAACTGAGATCAGTCTCCATTCACACAATTTCCATACACAAAATGCTATTCACATATACATTTTTTCTATACTTGTTCATCATTCCTCACCTTACTGAGGTGCCGCCAAAAACAGACAGTGAAAGGCCTTGTTTGTTCACATTCATTATCTAGCTGTCATGTGTAATGCACCAAAACCACAGCCCTCAATCTACAACAAGGCCCCATGGACCTTTTCATGGTTTCCCCTGCCTGCTTCATATGTCCTGGTTCTCTACACAGACAGCATGTCACCCCCCCGTATACCACATCATTTCAATTCACTCTATCCCCTGCATGCCTTTCACCCTTCAACATGTTCAGACAGGCCCTTAGCACTCAAAATCTTCTTCACTCCATCTCCAGTTTGGTCTACCCCTTTTCCATATCCCATCCAAATCTGACACATGTATATCCTCTATGTCAACCTCTCCTCACTCATTCTCTTCATTTGTCTAAACCAATTAAGCACATCCTCTTCAGCTCTCTCAACTATGCTCTTCTTATTACCACATATCTATCTTACCCCTTTTATTACTTACTTGATCAAACCACTTTATTCAATATACTATCCACAAACATTTCATTCCTAATATATAAACCCTCTTACGCCCATTCTCATCTTTAGTCCATGCCTCACATCCTTTTAACATTGTTGGGACTGCTATACCTTCAAACATACCCATTTTTTGCCCTTCCAGATAATGACCACTCTTTCCACACATTCCTTATCCCTCACCCATCCTATAACTCACTTCTGCTTATATGTATGCATTTGCTGCCATGTCCACTCCCAGGTATCTAAAACACTCCACTCCTCTAAATTTTCTCCATTCAAACTCACACCCCACCTAAACCTGCCCTCTGCACTGCTAAAACCCATTATCTTGCATTTATCTATTCACATTTACTCTCACATCCTCCTTTCACACCTACACACATGCATCAACTTTTGTAGTTTCTCACTTGAATTTGCCACCAGTGCTTTATCAGCAGCAAACAAGTTCCCAGATCATCCTTCACCCCCTACAGACTGCACACACACCACTTTCTCCGAGGCCCTTGCATTTATATCCCCCAACACCCCTCCCATAAACAAATATAACAGCCTTGGTGACATCACACACCACTACCACAAAACCATCTTTGCCTAGAACAATTCATTCTCCTCTTTAACTACTCATATATATGCCTTAAAGTCTAAACAAACACATCTCTCACTGCTTATAGTAGCTCTCCCCTCACACCATGACTCTCCGTAAGGCATGTCTATCAAATCTATCGCATCTTTCTCCAGATCCATAAATCTTCATCTCTTTCACACTTGTTCGCTATTTCTCACATTAGCGAATAACACCAGGGATAGAAAAACAAAAAGCCACATTTGCTCATGTCCACTCTCTAAACTTCATGTGTAATGCACCGAAATAACATCCCCTATCTACAAACAGGGCCTATGGACCTTTCCCTGGTTGCTTCACATGCCTTGGTACAGTCTACTGACTGCTCACTGCCCCCTATATAATAGATCACTTCAATTCACTCAATCCCGTGCGTGCCTTTTGCCCTCCAGTAAGTTCTGGACCCAAGCATTCAAAATCTTCTTCATTCTATCCTTCCATCTCCAGTTTGGTCTCCCCCTTCTCCTTTTCCCTTCCCTTTCTAGTACATATATCCTCTCTGTCTAACTCTCCTCACTCAATCTCACCATATGTCAAAACACTTTCAGCACACCCTCTTCAGCTTTCTCAACCACACTCTTTTTATGACCAAACCCCTCTCTTACCATTTTATTACTTGATCAAACCACCTCACACCACATGCTGCCCTGAAACATTTCATTTCCAACACATCCACCCTCTTCTGTACATTCTCATTTATAGACCATGCCTCATATCCATACGACAATGTTGGGACTACTATGCCTTCAAACATATCCATTTTTGCCCTCCCAGATAATGACTTTTCTCTCCACATATTCTTGCAAGGTCCACTCCCAGGTATCTAAAACACTTTTTTTCATCACATTTTGTCCAATTAAACTCACACCCCAATCAACCTGTCCCTTTGCCCTGCTAAACTTAATAAACTTGTTTTTGTTGAAATTCACCCTCAACTTCATCTTTTCGCACACATTCCCAGAATCAGACACCAACTTTTGCAACCTAACACTCAAATGTTCCACCACTGCTGTGTCAACAGCAAACAACAACTGACTCGCTTCCCAGGCCCCCCTCACCCCCAATACACTAATTACTCACCCCTCTCTTAAGATTTCTGCATTTACCTACCTCAACATCCCATCCATAAATGAATGTGGTGACATTAGACACCCCTGCTGCAGACCCAACTTCCCCTGGAACCACACACCCTCCACTCTACAAACTTGCATATACACCTTACAAAAACTTCTCACTACTTTTACAAGCTTTCCCACACCATACATTTGTCATAACCTCCACAAGGTATCTCCATCAACCTCTGTTCCAATCCATATATGCCACATACAAATCTTTCTGTTTTTCTAAATATCTCTCACACCCATTCTTTAAAGCAAAAGCAAACATCTGACTCACACATCTTCTACCACCCCTGAAACCATATTTTTCCTCCCTAATCTGATGCTCAGTACATGCCTTCACTCTCAATCACCACTCTCCCATACAACTTACCAGGTACACTCAACAAACCTATACCTCTGTAGTTCCAACACTCAAGCCTTGCCAACATTCACCTGCTTTCCTTTATATACTGGCACTATACATGCATGTGGGCAATCCTCTGGCATCTCAAAATGATCCACACAAGTAATGGTAATCCTAATCAATCAATCAACAATACAGTCAGACCCCTTTCTTAAGAAATCCAACTGCAATATCATCCACTCCAACTGCCTTGCCACAATTCATCTCACGAAAGGCTTTCACCACTTCTCTCTTTGCCAAATCACCTTCCATGACTCACTTCGCATACAAAACCCAACACATTCAATAATACTTCAAAATACTCACTTCATTTCCTCCTCATTGTCTGTTAACACTTCCCCATTTGCCCTTTCACCATTTCTTCTATATTTTCTCACACTACTAACCTCTTTTAAAAGCATCTCATTTTCCATGAAGTCTACTGATAATCACATATCCCAAATCTCATTTGCATTCTTTTTCAATCCCTGCATCTTTCTCTCAAACTTGTGCTCCTTCTTCTTGTACATCTCTTAATCATTTGCACTCCTTCCTTGTTAGTATTGCCCATACTCATCTCTTCTCTCTTTCACTAATAACTATTCATCACCCCACCACTCACTACCATTTCTTCTCACCTGCCCACCTCCCACTTGCCACACAATTCTCTGGGACATGCCAGTAATATTTCTTTAAATATATCCCATACCTCACCCACTTCCTTGCTTCATTCATTCTCACCTTTTGCCATTCTTCAGCCAATCTCTCCTGGTGTTTCTTCACACGAGTCTTTTTTCCAAGCTCACTAACTTTCACCAACCCCTTCTCACTAATACCAATTCCTCTATCCCAAAAACATCTACAAATCTTCACTCTTGCCTCCACCAGGTAATAATCAAACCTAAATCTGAATATTCTTCTTATGTCTGGTTACTGCACTTCAAAGAAGCAAAATGATCTAACAGAAAAAGTTCAGGTAGGGCTACAAAGATGGTGCTTGAAATAGGGCAGCTGAGTTACTGGTAAAGGGTAGGGATGATGAATTTGTCTACCTTAGAAGAGTATGGTGAGCTGATTAAAACCCTGAAGTTTCTATAAACCAGTCTGACAATGTTTACAGACAACAGATCTTTGTGAGAGTCAAAGATAGAGCAACCGTATGCCACAACAACAAAATAAAAAGAAAATTATAGAAAACACGTAAAGTATTATTGTAGTGTCAAAATTGTGGGTGGATGGAAGAAGCTAAGTGATGAAATGGTAAATGCTAACAGTATAAAAACAATATACATATGTTAAAAAGTTGTATGGTAATACAGAAGCTCAAAGATGGCCCCCTAAAGGAAGAGAGCTCCCTCCCTATACTATACAAATAAGTAATTACACTAAGGATGGATCTAACACTGATGAAATGATTCACAAGTACTTACAAAAGAGTAATTCATAATCTCCTGAGTTTGACTGAAGGAACTGACTATCGGTAGACCAATCCAAGTGAGTTACAAAACTTGAATGACCCTGCAGGTAATAAATATATTTATGCTTTGGATCTACAGATAGAAACAATAGGTAATCTGTATCATGTGTACATATAAATCAAGATGTTAAATACATTATCAGTGCTTTGCAAACTCACATTTTTCTCATGGACCGCAAACAAGAAAAACTATCATAACCCAAAGGAAAACAAGTGTCCCCAGAGCTAAAATACTGAAAGAGTTTAAGTTTAACTCAAGCTTATTCACCTAAGTTCTATTATCAGTAAGGTAATGCCCATTTTGTGTGATTCATAAAGAATGCTACAAAGTGAACAAAACAAACATTTAAAATTCAAAATTGAATAAGTAATATAAGGTCCACTCCTTTCTTATAACTGCTAAACTATATGTTGACATATTGTTTAGGTTACTTTACATTCTCAGAGAATATGCAAATAAAATTATCTATACTGAAGCAAAACTAAATAATTTTGCAACATGAGTGACCTTACCACTGATGGTGTACTTTGATACCTAGCTTTCCTTGTTTTAGCCTTAGTATGCATGAAATGAAAGCAATGGTTGAAGTATGGTACAAAATAATATCAAACAGCCTTAACTATAATAGAAAAATAAAGATCCTCTGATGCAGTATACTTTAGCTATATAGTCATATTCATCCAACAGAGTATATGTAGGTTGTATCAAATGGGAAAAAATATTTCAACATGATACTGATGACAATCATTGATGTAAAATTTATTCTGCTTTTAAAAGTAAGTACATCTATGATGTAACCACTACATGAGTGATATATTCTTTAATGTATTCAACAGTACTTACAACATACTCTTTGTTTAATGCGTACAGAACATTTTTGGTAAATGTATCATAAGTCTACTTTATGACTTGAAAGTTGTCTCTTCTGCGAAATTATGTACATTATCTATCACACATCCACACTAAATGGGAATTTTATACATTGACCTCTCCAGAAACCATGGCAAAAATGTTATCAAAATCATTACCTGGCACCTGCCAATCCTAGTGTACTTGCGACAGTCTTCAGAAACTTGGTAGATATAGATGTTATTGTCTCGAGAACCAACTGCTAGGTACTGGCCATTTGGTGAAAACTTTAGAACCTGTTCAACAATGAGAAAGAAAAAGCTTGATTCAGTTTCAGTGATAACAAAGTGTCATTTCTCTCCATCCCATCCATTTCTGTTAACTTATAACATAGAGAACTCAATCTGCAGGTTACAACTGCTGTATGTTAACTCTTACACTTCTGTAAGCTTTAGACCTAACACCTGCCTGCTACACAGCAGATATTTTGGAAAGCAAATAAAAGCAGAAATAACACTGTTCATGAGCAAATTATGCCACCTAAGAAAGAAAACCACCATACCTCTATAAATTTAAATTCACTTCATCCTTGACAAATGCATCCTTGTGACACCTTGATAAACAAAATCAACATCACTATCGATAAAGTAAACACCCATTCTTAAGAACTAATCGGGAAGAGGGCGGTCTGTTCAAAGATGAATTCCAATACTTCATGAATTCTTGCACATAAAATCAAAATGCAATATCATCAGGCATAAAAGAAACTTATCTTATTCCTTTGATGATAATTGACTGTAGGTAATCCTGTCCCCTCCCAAGCTGGAGGTATTCAGATAACAGCAAAGACTACTCAGCAACAAAAGTAAATAGCTCCAGGGTCAACTGAGTCACCCCCTAGTCAGAAATGGATTGTGTGTGAAGTATAAGCTACTCTCCCCCACACAGATGATGCTCAATCGTTTTAAGCTTTTCAGCACTGCTGACATGTTTCCTAGACCTCTTAGCATGAGAAACACTGATAGCTGTTTTATCTGCCATGATTTAATACAAAACAACAGGCCTGTCTATCACAACAAATGCAGCAACTGCAAGAGAACACGGGCACCTAATTTGTTTATGTGATGACCAAGCATGTGCAAGTGGGCAGTGATCAAGCTAAGTTTTGCTTCCTCTTGAAATTTCTATAAAATCATCTTTGTAAAAAAAAAAAAAAAAAAAAAAAAAAAAAAAAAAAGCACCATCAAACTATCATAAATCAGCATAAAACTAAACATATGTTTGTAGATAGAACACAGTATGTTACTAAAATAAGGAGAGAGTCATGTTCTTCCAATGCCCACCATCCCAGACTGATGTTTGAAAACTACTAGATTATTCTGTTTCATCCTCAACTTAGTCCAACTGGTTTCTAAATTACCAGACTAAATTTGCAATGTGACAAACTTTCACAAAATTTGTGTTGCATCCTAAACTTAAGTCTGGCGGAGTCCCGCAGGTCCATTAGAAACCGAATTCTGGTACATTGAAGTCTGTTAGAACGGAGGTTTACTGTAGTGCATTTCCACTACATCCCGAACACCAAGGATCTGATCAAAGGCCATCTTCCCTAACACCTCATCTTCACTAACATCATCATCAGAACTTGCCTCTGACCAAACACTTAAGGATAAGGTCACACACTACTTTGCTTCACTCTTGATGCTAGAGGTCAGGTTAAAGGCCTTTCATCTAAGCTTATCGGTTAGGCCACAGGCCATTTTCACTCCATCCTTAACATCCTTGTGGCTCAGGCTAAAGGCTGTCTATAGCCATTTAGGAATCTAGATGCACCTTAGAATTTGACTTAAAACTCTGCATTTCTGTGTAAGAACACACTCTCATTACTTATTTGTAATTACCCATTTGTATTGTCCTTGAAAGGAGGTATACACTGATGGGGGCCCCATTCTTAAATACTCTCTACTGTCATACATCTTCTTACATTTCTGCATTTACCACATCCTCAATCATCTTACTCTCTACTGTCATACATCATCTTATATTTCTGCATTTACCACATCCTCAATCATCTTATTCCATTCATAAACCACTCTTACATTATAAAACTATTATTTAACATCTTTTTTAACAAGTTTCATGCTTAATTTCATGTAATGTCTTCTGGTTTGCTCTATCTCTATATATCTCACAAAACTTTTCAATGTCCATGTCATCCATCTTTTTAAAAAATTTAAAGGTTATGATCATGTCACACTTAACTCTTCTCTTTTCCAAGGTGGGCAAATTGAAAGCCTCTATTGCCTTCTCCTGTAACTCAGCTCTCTTAATTTTGACACCATCTTTGTTGCCCTCCTCCAAACTTCTCTACTAGCTCTTTGTGCTTCTTCAGGTACAGTCACCAAATTTGAGAAGCATATTCTAGTTTTGGCCTTATGTAGGTTATGAACAACTTGCTAAATATTTTCCTATCCATATACTTAAAAGCTATTCTAATTCTTGCCAACAGACAGAGTGTCTAACTATTCCAATGTGGGAGCCTGGTGATACACTGAGGATGATGTAAATTCCAAAGTCCTTACCACAAACAGAATCCTGAAGCTTATTTCCTACCATATAATAATTATATTAAGACTATTTTCCACTTTATCCTATTCTCACTATTTTACATTTTCTCGGTTGAATTTCACTGACCATGTATCAGATCAACTTTGGAGTACATTTAGGTTCTCTTGCATGTTGATGTAACCCTCATGGCTTCGTGCTTCCACAATGACCTTTGCATCATGTATACCTTCAAGCAAGTCATTCACATAAATCAAGAAGAGTTATGGTCTGAGAACAAACCCTTTAGTCACTTTGAATTGTTTATCACTTCAACTTGTTAAGAGAAGATTCCTACAACAAGCATCCTTTCTTCTATCTTCTGATTTAATTTACGGAGTTTCTCCCTATTCCTGCCTGATTACCAGCTTCCCATGTGATACAGTTGAAAATGCTTTCTGGCCTTCCAAATACAGAAAATCCACTCGGCCTTCTCTATTGTCTATGACAGTTCACTCTCTCACAGAAAATCGAAAAGGTTTGTTATGCATGACCTCCTTTCCCTAAAACCATGTTTTCTCTCACTTTGGTAATTTCTCCTACGTAGAAAGTCATCTATCTTTTCCAGTACGTTAAAGACTACACTCATCAGTGAGACTGGTATGTAGGTCACTGTTTGTTCCTGGTCAGGTCTCCTTTCGATACAGATGGTATAACATTTGCTCCTTTCCATTTCCTTGGCACTCTGCCTCTTTTGAGTGACATAATGAATGGCATGCTAATAGGTTAAGACTCACCCAGCATATCAGTACACATTCTCATCACATATAGTGAAATTCTGTCAGGATCAGGAGTCTTGTATGGGTCAAGAGCTTTTAGCATTCTGTTAAGGTCTTTCCTAGTTACTGCAGTGTTTTCTAAAACCTCCTCCCCATTCCATCTCACTGGTGTTGGGGCTATAGTGTCTCCCAATGTGAAAACACTCTTGAACTTGTTATTCAGTTCCTCACATATCCTAAAATCATCCTCAACAAATCTTGCCTTTGAATCACTTAACCTGATTAGCTGCTCTTCAACTGACAACTGACTCCCCATGAATTTATAGAAAAGTTTCATATTTTCTCCTGCCCTATCCACAATATTCTTTCAGAGTTTTCTTGTTTATCCTTTCTTATCCTTGCATACTTAATCCTTATTAAAAACACTGAATGCTGGCTGGAAAGCAGTCCATATTTTCACCAATGAACGTCTCAAAGCTCCATTGCTTTTTGACATCCTTTACTGAACTATTTATTATTGCCCAGGCATAGATGTTTACCATGGAAGAGGGAGTGCAGTCATAAATATGTATTTCAAACACCTTACGGCTGACTGGAAATATGCAACCTAACCAAACAATTCAACAACTGCCGTCACTAACAACCATTACCAGTCAGTCTGGCGAAGTCACTCTGGAGAGAGGACAGGTTTACCCCCATTCCTTTAGATATGCTGTTTGACCCCCCTTAACTCTTCAGTTTGGTTTTCTTTCCTCCCTGTGAATTTCACAACTGTTTGTCTAAAAAAAAATCTGTTTAACCTTAAAATCTTAACAATGTTCATACAACAATGAAAAATGTCTCACTTCAAAAGTATATTCGGTCCACTTCTATCACTCTGACAATGCAGAAGTTCTGTAGATATATCAATGCAACACTTTAAAAAATGGGAGAAAGTCCTAAGTGCCGAAAAAACTGCAACAATGCACGTTCTATCATTTACTTTACCTACAATGAAAAGTTAGTCACTGCTAATCATTATATTTTCTCTAATATCAAAAAAGCTCTTCTTGTTATCATCAACAAATCCCTCGTAGTTTTTTCATATCAACAAAATTACATAAAATTTTTGAAATTACCAGCCGCATCAATCAGATGCAACATTCTCAAGGTCAGGAAAAATTGCTTCCACTTGTGCTTCAGACACTTACTTTACCCTTATTTTGGTCAACTTTCAGTGCTAGATGAGTCAGTGTTAATGAAATCAATCTCCATATAATCTGACAACAGATCATCATCCTCAAGTAATACAGGATTGTCGCAGTCTGGTCTCTACATCTAGCTAAAAGCTGCTCATTTCCTCTCTAGAGAGCCTACGAGAATGATGGTGCTATAGGCGTGGCTGGAGGATGACCAACTGCAGAAAGAAATTCTCGCTCACATCTTGTTATATCTCAGTATGTAAATATTTATGTGATTGATACTTTTGATTCTAAACTGATGACTTACATAAATAGCACAAGTGGTAGGGGATGATGACACACATTCTCTACCTTAGTGAAATATTTCAGGTCTTTTGGATATTGCCTGAGGGTGTACTTATAACATTTTCACAGTCCATCAACATGTGCCTGTGTACAGCATGCCATAATCAAGCCACCAGAGACCTCACCTACCCATTCTCCCCACCATCGCTAAACTTCATCCTCGAGCTAGTGGAACACTTCATCCATTCAGAAACAGCCAAATTCAAAATGTGATCCTCCTCAAAACACATCATCTACACTATCAATCATGCTATCCATCTCCTCCTCAAACAATACAGGCATTAATGTATAAAACAACTGTGGTAGTTTCCATTTTCTTTTCACCATGGTTCTGCAGTGAACCACTTTCACCCTTCCTATTATTTCATCTCATGTAATGCCCCAGTCATAAAACATTTAAATGATAATGACATAACAAAACCTTGATGCACTTGCATTCATTTCAAACCATCCTCTCTTTGCTTCCCTTAACTCTCACATATACCCAACTTCCAAACTAAAAGCTCTTGGGAACAATTAAAAGCTTCCATGTACATTACCAATTATTGAGTCAGGTGATAACATTCAAGCAAATCCAATTAGGAAAAATTATCTCAAACGCCTATAAAAATTTGTCTCACCTGGATAGGTTCATTTCCATCCTGATGCTGGGAATACATTTCTCGAGTCTCTGCATCCATGACAAACCAACGCCCACTTGTAGTGCCAACAATTACAATCTCTCCATTACTGGAGAACACAGCTGATTGAGCATGTTCCTTTAATGCAACAAAAACAAAGAAGGCCATTATTATCCTAAAAAGTGCAGATTTATGAAACTGGTTTGCGGTCTCCTGCTCCCTCCACTTCCGATATGAAAATCCTCTCAGTCAGTCTTTCTATGCTCATCCTCTACAAGTCTTACCCATTTCAGTACATCCCAATCAGCATTCTTATTCTGAGTGCTCCTCTTTTTACAAATCCCCTTCATCCTGTTTTAATTATCAGACAAAAACCCTTGTCATCATTACATCTATTCACTTTTTGCCCCAGGAGTTCCTTCTAACTTTATGGGGTTCCTACAGCACAAAAAAAGCTGCAGTGCGATGTCCACATCAGGAACATAGATCAAGAAGAGTTGTGATGTTATGTGTGTGTCTATGTGTAGGGAGCACAGGGCAACTAAGCAGTAAGTGCTCTGTGTCCTTTTCAAGGTAGTTGCATTATGGCCATGAAGGGCTTGAGATACACTAAAATGGTGTTAGCAGAGTTGCAGTGATGACTGATGTCCAGAGCATAAGCGGGAGAGTGTGCCTCGAGTTTGTCTCAGGAGTATGGTTTCTGATGGGTGTATATCTGGTGGGTTAGAGTTTAAGACTTAGTTCAAAGCTTGGTTGTTTGGTGCTTGTTGGGATGCTTCAGTGCGTATGTATTTTCTATCGGTGTTATATTGTTGGGGTTGTGGAATCTGTGAGAAGATGGTTTACTGAAGCAGGGTTAAGCTTTCTATTTCTACTTAGGTTTGGTGGTTAGTTAAAGGGTGGTTTGGGTCAGAGACATCTAATGCTGTTGAGTGATGAGCATGCTGAGGTGGGACTGCACTGGGAGGATCTTTCTTTCATTGTAAAGGTGTGGAGTGTTCATGGTTGCTAAGCAGTCAATGATTGTTCTGAGTGGTTTGCAGATTTTTTATGTTTGCCTTTGAGAGAGTGGAAGACTAACAGGCAGGTGAAGCAAATTAATTGTGTGTAAAGGAAACTCAGGATTCTTTTCTTCGTCCACATCTGGTGAGGGTATTAAAATTATGTGCTGATAAACATATTTCTTTCCTTTCATATTCGCCATCTCCTACACCAGCAAGGTAGCACTAAGAACAGACAAAAAAACTGTCTTGTTCTCCCACATCCACTCTCTAGTTGTCTTGCATAACACCCTGAAACCAGTGCCCCTTATCCACAATCAGGCCCCCTTTTCATGCCCCCCATCCAACCATCTCTAATTAAGTCTTCTTCTCTGTCCCAAGTACTTCTGGCACATATAGCCTTATTGTCAACCTCTCCCCACTCATTCTCTTCATATATCCAAACCATTTCAGCACACTTTCTTCAGCTCTGTCAATCACACTCTTCTCATTACCACAACTCTCTCTTACCCTTTGATTACTTACTCACTCAAACAACCTCAGAAACACAAACTGTCCGCAAACATTTCATTTCCAATGTATGAACCCTCTTCGCACATTCTCATACATGTAACCCATGCTTCGCATCAGTATATGTCATTGGAAACAGATGTTGAACTACAGACCGGTCTTACTGATGAGTGTGCTCATTAAGGTTCAGAAAAGATGATTAAAAAGCAACTGGATGACTTTCTGTGGAGGAGAAATTTCCAAAGTGAGAGATGGCATGGTTTTAGGGACAGGAGGTTGTGTGTAATTAACCTTTTACAGTTCTACCAGAAAGTGAACTTAGTCCTGGACTAAAGGGAAGGCTGGGCGAACTGCCAGAAAGCATTTGACATTATACCCCATGGGAAGCTGATTAAGATGCTGAATCCCAAAGCAAGAATGAGGGGAAACCCCTTCCAAGGATGAAAGATTATCTCAGTGGGAAGGAACAATGGAACCATGTTGGAGGAGCTTTTTCCAGATGGGATGACCAGTGGAGTGCCACGGTTTGGTTCTGGGACCATTACTCTTCAACATCTGTGTTAATGACTTGCCCAAAGGTATGGAATCCTACCTCTATATTTGTGCAGATGATGCAAAAATCAAGAGAGGGTGAGAAAAGAGGAGGATTGCATCAGCTTACATGGGGTCATGGACAGAATCCAAAGTTGGTCTGAAATGTGGTTGAAGAAATTCAACCCAAGTATATGTAAATTAATGAGGATGGGACAAAGTGAAAGATAGCCTCAATATGATTATTACTGGCAGGATTTAAGCTTCAGGATTTTGTGTGTGAGAATGACGTGGTAGTTGACATCATCCCAAACACTTTTAGGAGAACAGTTAGGTAGACAAACTATCTGTTGGCAAATATCAGAATAGCTTTCAAGTATATGGATAAGGATATTCTTAGCAAGTTATTCATATCCTAGAACATTTTTCCTAAGGTTTGGTCAATGCACCTAAAGAGCTGAGACAAAAGAGTGAGAAGTGACATGATCACAACCTTAGAGAGATCAACAATGTAGACAGTGAACAGTTCTTTCAGAGATGCAAGGATAGAGCAATCAGAGGACATAACATCAAATTAAGTAAGAAAATTGTTAAAAAGGATGTAAAGAAATAATTTTAAAGTATAAGAAAGGTTGATGAATGGGACCGAATGACTGAAGTCAAGGTCAATGCAGACAGCATACATAAAGTTAAGATACTGTATGATAGCAGAGAATGTTCAAGTGTAATACAACTTCACCATACAGTACACATGAGTATTTACAATTAGGCATTCATACCTTCCAACAACTCATTTTTGCACCTTCAAAATCAGGTAATTACCTCTCTTTCCACACGTTCCTCAATGTTACTACAAGTTCACCCCCACATCCACCTTATGATTCACTTCTGATTCCACAGTTCCACTCAATACCATGTCCACTACCAGCTAGGCAAATATTCCACTTCCTCCACTTTTTCTCCATTCAAACTCAAACCTCAACTAACCTGTTCTTCTGCAATGCTAAACTTAATACACCTTGCCCTATTTCATGTTTTCTTTCAAAAAAAATCTTTCAAGCAGCAAGACAAAAAAAATTTATAGAATTCTTTTCAAATTCATTGAAAACTGCTGCTCAGATGGCAAACTAAATTTCTAGAGAGGCCAAAGTTAATGGATCAATAACCTAATGTACTAATCAACACCAAAGAGGTATATCAATATACATCTGTGGCTTTCTAATTATAATATGGACAAAAAAATTTACACCAATATCCTTGCTCCAAACAATGGTGTGAGCCATGGTGTCCCATAAATAGCAAGAGCGATCGTAACCAGCTGTCAAGAACTGGTGGTGGCTTGGGTGTGGTGCCAAGGCCCAGAGCTCCTCAGTGTGACCCTGTAATAAAAAGATATTATTAGGCAAAAAGGAAAGACAAAATGCATTCAATATTTCTATTACTTTTAAGAATAGCTATTCTATCTATCTATATCTCTGATGCCTGTTCACGCTGCTGTTCTATCTATATTTCTGAAACTTGTTTCCTTTGGGAATTCTTTCAAGGGGGTAGCCATGGCAAAAGAGTCTCCATAAGTGTTGAACTCCAGTGCCACTTCTTAGCCTTTACTGCCTCATCCTTAAGAAGTCACTAGCAGACAGCAACTCTAGTGCACTGTCTTCGAAGGCTCCTACTTAATGTTCTTACCAACTACTACCTAATGTGTGTACCTAATATTCCTGCTAATGTTACAACCTACTGTACTTCTACCCATTGTTTCTTCCTAAAGCTCCTGTCTAATGTTCCTACCTTCTACTTCTATCTACTGCTCCTACCATTTAACCAAAAGGCAGGGCTAGTGCAAAACATTCACCACAGAAAAATCTGTGTTGCAGAGATTGAGCTATGTGAGTTAAGTGTTATCAAGTGTTATTTGTGAAAAGGAGAGATTGTATATTTGTGGACACAATACCTGCAGTCCATGTGTGGGTGTGGCAGAAAGAAAGGACAGCTACCTAGGTCAAAGGAGGGTAATTGACAACCCCTGAAGTGCTGGCTCACTACGAAGCCATCACAAACCCTCCCAATACCCAGGCAGGTAGTAGGAATGACAAACCTTCCTGGTGGATGGATGCCTCCAAGTACTACCTGCAGCGTTAAAACATTTAACACACAAACATGTGAATAAGAACAGCAGTGCTAAGAAAAATTCACATTAATTTGGAGAAAGTTACAATAAGAAAATATTATTTAAGAAAAAGATGATGAGGTAAGCATATATTTTTAATGATCACAGTGCACTCATATAAAGATTTTGAAATAGGAAGTTTAAATCTCACAGATGGTTATCTAAAAAATGTACATTGAGAACAAGTACCAGCCACTTCATAACCTTCATCAAATTTCTAAACTGGCCTACATTTCAGCATTTTCTTTTACTAGTGAGTTTTATATTCATCCCACACATCAGATGAGAGAGCATACCACCCAAGCATCTCCTGTGAGTCATAGATTGCAGCTAAGAACAGAAGCAGGGAGCTCAAAATCCTATCCTCCTATATTAACATTTAAAAAGAGGGAACACAAGGAACCAGACAAAGATTTTTCTTCAAAGGCTCACTTGTATGTTCCAAGGGCTACCTTGCTGATGCAGGAGAAGGTAAGCAGGTACAAAGATATATGCTATCAAAACAGCAAAATCTTTCCTCTCTGTAGTGGCGTCCTGTGAGCATGAGAGATTTTCTAGGATACTGTCTAAGAAAAGATGGATTTGGATCTTTGAACCTTCAGTATTTCAAGTGATTAAGCACTGGCCTTTCCCACCCTTCACTATATATTAAACCATGATAATGGGAGCTTGCTTATTTCAGGCCTATCTTTGGCCTAAATCTAATTCTCTTGTAATTCGACTGTGCCCACCCCATCCATAATTATTAAATCCATTTTTTATCACAATGCATGGATCAGATACCTCATAACATGTCAAAACATTTTGGCTTCCCTCATTTTTTACTTTAGCCTCTTTATGTTCCTATAACAATACCATATGCCATCAAACATATCTTTTACTAAAATAATCAACCACAATTTAACCTTTTGATGCTCTTGTTCCAAATATCAAGAAGGTGAGATAGGTGGTTATGGGATCACAAAAGAAAATGCTTTACTCATGCACTAGCTATATGAGATGCAATGTTCTCTGGCAAAATACTGTACCAGTAAAGATAATCTACACAACTACAATGAAGATACATGCATATACATCAGATTTATTTACTCCATGTTGAAAGTGTTATGAGCACTGGTAAATACGGCATGTATGCCTTACAGTGGTTTCAGAGGCTTTTTGGCCTCCATAATTGCAAAAATATGTTTTTACTCACCTGCATAACAGGTCTCATTGGGAAAGTAAATGTTCCCTCCAAAACACAGTTACGGGTTGTGCCAACAACCAACTGTGTTCCTCGACCTGAAGTCACTATGCGTGGTGACCCATACTGTTCAGGAATCTGCAAGTGTAAAACTGTGTATTGCATATCCATGGTATCTTTCATATGTCCTTATATTTTATGCCACAAGTAATATCTATCTTGTCTTCATACAATCTGTATCTATGAATCCTCATATTCTGTCTTAATGTTTATTAAAGGTTTTTACATTACTTTATTAAGACTTACCTCAATCACATTGCCAGTGCGCTCCAAGTCCCTGTCCCATTCTACAATCTTCCCATCTTTCCCACCAGTTATGATCGTTCCATCCTTTTGTACCAAGATGGAGAACACTGGCCCATCATGAGCAGCACGAACCATCTTGTAAACAGTGTTGCCACCTTTAGGATAAAATCATTTAAGTAAGATACCTTAATAGCCATCCCTTTGAGGGAGTTCCAATTGGAACAGGCATCAGAGATAGAGGTCGACAGATAGTCTACCTATCTTCATTCATATATTTATGAGTGTAGTTACAGAACAGTTATACAGGCATTAACAGCTGGTAGGCAGCCAACGACCAGGGAGGTATATTACCAGCAATACCCGCCTGGGTATCAGGAGGGTAAGTGACATCTGCTTAGTGAGCCAGCACTTTAGTGCTGTTAAGTTGCACTTCTCTGACCCAGGTAGCAGTCCTTTTTTTCTGCCTCACCAAAATGTGAACCACTGGCATGCTTTCCACAACATACAATCTCTAATTGTCATATGTAACACTTGACAACACTTGACTTATGCAGCTCATTCTTCATAAATCTAGATTTTCCTGCAGAGAGCACCATGCACTAGCCCTGCCTTTTGGCAAAATGGTAGGAGCAGTAGGTAGAAGTAGTGGGTAGAAACATTCAGGCAGGAACATTAGGTAAAAACATGCGCCGACCCATATGTGCATGAGAAGACCTGCACATGGAATCATACATGTGCAGACACACACATGAACAGAAAATCCACAACATTACACGCACACCTACACTGATTCTTGGATGTGACGACTTATTCTTGCATGAGTGGAGGGAATTTTATGCAAATAAGGCCCCATATGTTCAAATTTTTATTGTCATATTTAATTCTTAATGATATTGCATTTACTGTTCTGTAACCTAACCATCCCAATTCGTTTACTACACCATTACTGAACGAGTGTATGATTTCCAGTTCCTCATTTGTGTAG